>PVIU01005439.1:0-113637 GCA_004026605.1 Ondatra zibethicus | reverse complement strand
AACCAAGGCTTTCCTCACCTTTGGGGGGTTCTTTCTGCTCCCAGGTGGTGGTGACTCTGGGTACTTCTTCAGGAAGGGGATCAGTAGGAAGAAGAGCGCCACTCCACACATAACACCAAAGATCATGTCCTTGTATGACAATGGAGATGAGGCTCATCCAGTAGTCACTAATGCTGCTCAGCTGAAGGAGAGAACTCTCCGTCTTCTGAATCGCACTGTAGCTCTCAAGCCACTGAGGCCTGGGAGTACAGCATGAGGCTTGTCAGGCCATCACATCTCACAGCTGTGGCCTCATCACAAAGGGCTCCTGGCAGGAGGGAGGGAGCCACAGCCCCTCCCCAGCCTCAAGCCCAGCAGATCCTCCTGCCTCCTGGTTTCCCTGCTCCCTCCTTCCAAGTCCTGCTGAAACAGTGTGAGACAGGCCTTCCTGCATGTTTTGTTCTTTGCCCCTGAGCCCCAGAATTTCTCTATCTCCTGGAATATGTCTGCTTGATTCCACCAGGCTCATAGTTTTTGACTACTGGGCTTCTCTGTGGAACTTGAATTGTATCTTAAGGATTGTTGCTTTCAGGATGTCTTCTGTCTGAAGATCCACATCTGTTCGTTATGCAGTCATGTCTTGCTTCACCTCATTTATTTAGCTTTGTCAATTTACAATAAAATATAATTTTAGTTTATTTTCTTCAGCAATAGAATATTGAGGAAAACTAAAGACTCAATCATAAGAATGCATGTGATTAAGTATCGTGAAACAAATCTTTTCTTAAAAATTTGAATATTTAGTGTTTGCTTCTTTGTGGGTTATTTTTTAATTAGCAAATTTTAATATAATTCAGTATTGCATTTTTTGCTAATTGTCTTGCTATAGTAAGTAGTGCCACCTCCATCATGGATGTGTGGGCATCTTGGCAGGATATGGACAGCCTTCTTTGAGTTTGTGCTCAGGAATGACAGACCCGGGACTATGGCAGTGTTGTTTCTTAGGAACCTCTACACTGATTTCCACCATGCTGCTGCAGTTTACAAACCCAATAGCAGTTGCTGAGAGTCCTTTCCCCACATCTTTGCCAGATTTTTCATTTTCATTGTCTTGATCTCAGCCGTTATGGTTTAGATGAGATGGAATCTCAAAGTGGCCTTAACTTGAATTTCCTGAGGGCTAATGATGTTGAAATCTTTGCAAAATATGTATTCACCTCTCTGTGTTTCCTTTTGAAAACTGTTCAATTCATTAGTCCACTTTTTGACAAGCTGGTTTTGGATGTTTAATATTTGCAATTCTTTGTGAATCTTATATTTTAAGCGCACCACCTCCCAAGCGTGACAAGCACTGTCCTCCCATGCTGTGGGCTATCTGTTCCTTCTAATGACAGCAGCTTTTGCTGCATAGAAGCCTTTTAATTTTGTGTAATCTTATTTGCCAGTTTATGGGGCTCTTTCCTGTGCCATTGGTGTACATTGAGACAGTTCTTGCCTATGCTCATGTATGAAGTACTTGCCCTTTCTCTTCCCATAGCAGCTTCAGTGTCTCAGTTCAGGTCTTGTTTTCTGAGCAGCTTGCTCATGGGACCAGAGCGGGAGAGTCTGTGTCCATTGGTGACAATGAAGCCTGGCTCTTGTTCCTACTTTAATGAAGCCAAGTATATTTGGCGTCTACCATGGACCAATACTCAGCAGATCCTTTATTCGGGATGGATGGGTGTTTAACTGGACCTGATACATATGTGAGGTGTGTGTGTGTGTGTGTGTGTGTGTGTGTGTGTGTGTGTATGTATGTGTATGCATGTTTGTGAGATAAGTATCAGGATACCCTTTGGATACCCTATTACTGCTGCCCCGTATACACTGTCATACCTCTACCAGGCTCTGCTGGACACAGGATAGATAGCTCGTGGTCCATGGCTGGGTGGGCACAGTTGTGTTTGCTTCATGGGGCGTTTTCCTAGTAGCACATTTTGACCTTGGGGAACTTGGGAGCCCAGTGCCAGTGCCCACCTCCACCCTAGGGCCTGGGGGTTGACACCAGGGTCATTAGGCATTTGTGAGACACACATAGCAGCAGGCTTCTACATTGCTCAAGAGCAGGGATGCTTAAACTTTGTCCATTTATGTCCCCCTTTTCAACCAAGAATCTTTCACATTACCGAGGTATATCTGTGTATATAAGTACATGGATGAACTGTTTACTGGCAATAAACCATACATCGAAACCTCCCACCTTTTGTATATATTAAATAGTATACATACTGCCATGTATTAAGGTGAAAGAAAAAACTAATGAGACATATGTTTACATGACATGGTCTACAATCATCTGGAAAGGCATTGGTCTGCTCTGTGGGCATATTTGTGGGCGTTATCTGAAGTTAATTGATGTAGGAAGGTTCAGTCCACTTTGGAGAGCACCATTCTCTAGGCAGGAGGTCCTGAACTATGAAGGAGCAAAAAAATAGGTCTGAGGATAAGCAGTCAGGACCTGGGCATGTAAGGGGCTCCTCTCTGCTCCTGAATATGGACGTGATGTGAATAGCTGTTTGAGGTTCCTGCAGCGACTTCCCACCATTGACTGACTGTAACCTGGAATTATAAGCTGAGACAAACCCTTCTCTGTTGTATTTTTGTTGTTGTTGGGGAATTTTATCACAGCAACAGAAATGAATCTAGAACAGTGTGTGTATTAATTTTTTTAAATTTATTTTTTATTTTTATTTTTTAAACTTTCTTTATTTATTATGTATACAATATTCTGTCTGTGTGTGTGCCTGCAGGCCAGAAGAGGGCACCAGACCTCATTACAGGTGGTTGTGAGCCACCATGTGGTTTCTGGGAATTGAACTCAGGACCTTTGGAAGAACAGGCAATGCTCTTAACCTCTGAGCCATCTCTCCAGCCCTAATTTTAATATTAAAAATTAGATCATGGTTGAACTGATGCTGCAGGATGTAGAGCCCGTTCCATGTTGTGATAGTTTGAATGAAAACGGGCCCCATACGCTCTACTTAATAGGGATTAGGAGGTGTGTGTGGTCTTCTTTGAGTAGATGGGGCCTTCTTGGAGGAAGTATGTGTCCTGGGAGTGGGCTTTGGGGTTGTAAATGCTCAATCCTTGCCCGGTGTCCCTCTCTTCCTGCTGCCTGCTGATCAGGGTGCAGAACTCTTAGTTTCCGCTCCAGCACCACAGGTCTGGCTGTGCGCTGCTTCCCACTATGGAGATAATGGACTAAACCTCTGAACTGGAAACCACCTCCAGTGAAATGTTTTCTTTTATAAGTGCTGCCATTGTCATGGTGTCTCTTCACAGCTATAAAACCCTAACTAAGACACATGTTTTTCAGAGTTTTTATAATCGTCAGTTCTGAGATATCAGGTGACTGATGTATTCTGTGTGAATTGAGTATGGCTTACAAACCCAGCACAGTGTTTCAGAATCAAGCTTAAGGGACTGCATTAGTGAAATTGTCTCCAGTTTCTTTAGGAAGGTTAGTTTCAGTCATAAAATTATCTGTGCTGGAAACATTCTCAAAGAGCCATTTTCTGCCCTTTTATTTATGGTGAAGTGCAACAGGTGTTTCTTTATATTGATAGATCTCTAATAATGATACAGAGACATTTTAGCTTAAAAAATATTTAAGTTTACATACAAGCCCTAGTTCCCCCCTCCCCCTCCCCCTCCCTTCCCTCCATTCCACCTCTTATCCACTCCTCAGAGAAGGTAAGGCCTCCCTTGGGGAGTCAACAAAATCTGGTATACTAAGTTGAAGCAGGGCCAAGCTCTCCTCCATACCCCGTATCAAGGTTGAGCAGGGTATCCCTCCATAGGACACGGGCTCCAAAAAGTCAGTTCATGCACCCAGGATAAGTCTTGGTTCCATTGCTAGCCCCCGCCACAGGTCAAGCCACATAACTGTCACTCACATTCATATGTGCCACCCACACAGTTTGGTCCCATACAGGATCCCAGCTGTCAGTCCAGAGTCCATGAGCTCCCATCAGATTGGGTCAGCTGTTACACAGAAAAACTTTTTATTTATTTATTTATTTTTCAGTGTTTTGAAACAGGGTTCAGCTCTGGTTGTCCTGGAACTGGCTTTGTAGACCAGACTGGCCTCGAACTCACAGAGATCTGCTTCTCTCTGCCTCCCGAGTGCTGGGATTAAAGGCGTGTGTCTCCACCACCTGGTGAGACTTTTATTAATTATTAAAGCTTGGCCTTAGCTTAGGTTTGTTTCCAACTAGCTCTTAAAACTTCGCCGGGCGGTGGTGGCACACGCCTTTAATCCCAGCACTCGGGAGGCAGAGGCAGGCGGATCTCTGTGAGTTCGAGACCAGCCTGGTCTACAAGAGCTAGTTCCAGGACAGGCTCCAAAGCCACAGAGAAACCCTGTCTCGAAAAATCAAAAAAAAAAAAAACCAAACCCTTAAATTAGCCCATTTATATCCATCTGCATTCTGCCCCATGCCATGTTACCTCTCCTCAGTACTGTACATCTGACTTTCTCCACATCTGGCTGGCCAATCTCCCACCTCAGATTGTTCCTACATCTGCCCGGGGGGGGGTCCTGCCTATCCTCTCCTCACTGGCTATTGGCCATTCTGCTCTTTATTAAACCAATCTGAAGGTACTTTAAGGCAAGTGAGGTAAAACAGAGACATATCTTCACACAGTGTCAACAGTAACATCTTCAATAAAGCTGTCATGTTACCTTTTAAGGGAAATATATTATAATTGCTTCCTGGAGGTCACATGTTTAAATCATTGGGTTTTTCAAAAGTATCTGTCTTAGTTAGGGTTTCAGTTGTTGTGAAGAGAAACCATGACCACGACAACTTTTATGAAGGAAATCATTTAATTAGGTGGTTTACAGTTCAGCTGTTCAGTGCATTATCATAATGATGGGACATGGTGGTGTATAGGCAGACATGGTGCTGGAGAGGTAGCTGAGAGTTCTATATCTTGTGTAGGCAACAGGAAGTGGTCTGAGACACTGGGTGTGCCTTGAGCATTTATGAGACCTCAAAGCCTACTTCCACAGTGACATACTTTCTCCAATAAGACCACACCTACTTTAACAAAGTCATACCTCCTAATAGTGCCACTCCCTTTGGGGACCATTTTCTTTCAAGACACCACAGTAGTTATATAAAATGTAGTAAAATCAGATTTTCTCTCAGTAAAAAAAGCAACATGGTTGGGCTAGAGGGATGGGTCAGTGGTTTAGAGTAGTGACTACTCTTGCAGAGGACCTGGGTTTGATTCCCAGTACCAACATGGCAGTTCACAATAGTATGTAATTCTAGTTCCAGAGAATCTGGCATCCTCTTCTGTCCTCTAAGTGCACCAGGCACACAAATAATGCACAGACATATATGCAAGCAAAACACCTACATACAGAAAATAGATAAAAAAATTAATTAATTAAAAAATATATAACACAGTGTAGTGGCTTGAATGAGATGTCCTCCGGGCATTTGAATACTCGATCCCCAGTTGGTGAAGATTTCATTATTATTTAGTGGCAGAGATTCTCGATCCATTCCCATATACTTTAACAAATTCACTTGAAACATGACCAGGAATATGATTGACGGTATGAATGAAGACAGAGGACATGCCTGGAATGGACTATGGTATGAAAGGTGGAATTTGTCCTTCAGAGGACCGAGATAAAGATCAGAAATGAACCACTGTGAGCACTGTCTTAAACACTACAGTTGATGAAATGAGGTCAAAGGCCACAGGTTTGCACAAAAAGCATCTGCTGTGATGTCACAAGTGAGGATTTAGGAAATGGCCCAGAGTTTTGGCACAGAGCCAATACAGGTTGAGGAACCTTAAGAAAGCCCCACCACCTGTCCCGATATCCACACTTCACCCAACTCCTCTTCTGCCCCGAGCCTCTCAGATGGGGCCTTAGCTGCTTGGCCACAGTGGGGCAGTCTGGCCAAGAGTGCGCAAACAAGGACCTCTCACCAGTCCTCCTAGTGCACATAAGCCTGGAAGAACTTCCTTCAACTGTGAATTATAATAGAGCTAGCTGGGTTTGATAGGATAGGTGTAGTACTGTCAGTGATGAGTGTGTGTGTGTGTGTGTGTGTGTGTGTGTGTCCAGGGCTGAGACAGGAGGATTGTCAATTTAACCCCATTTGGGCTACAGTGAATTCAGGGCCAGCTTGCACAACATAGCATAGCCCTATCTACAATGTATTAAGAGGGCTGGAGAAGCAGCTCAGTGGTAGAATGCTTGCCTAGCCTGTAAAGGGTCTAGTTTCAATCCCAGCAAAGGAAATAGGCTGCATCAGGGCTTGTCACTGTCAGAGGGCTTAGCATTCGCATGACTGCAAGTTGGGGTCTGGTAGATGATGTCAACTGAACATTTCCCAGCTGGCTGTGGCTTTCCCCTGAAAGCCAGATCTTGCCCTCAAACTACACACTCCATAAGGCTCCTGCCAGCTGAGGACTGGGCTAACCTTGAAGGAAGCACAAAAAGCTCCTTAAGAAAAATGCAATCTACAAGCTATTTCTAGAGGCTAGATGAATAGTCCAGAGAGCTGAAGACTGGAAAGAGCTGTGTCGAGAGGTTTGTAGGGACAGCTAATGATAGCATGCCCTAGGAAGGCCCACTAGCCCAGAGAGGCTTTGTGAGCAGGTGATGGCAGGGATTCCTAAAGCTTTCCAGTCTTCATTCTCCCAGGAACAGGAGACAAATCTAGGGAAGACCCAGATCAACACCTTTGCACCCCATATCCAGCATCTCTGGGTCCTTCCCTCCAACTCTCCTCGCCCCATGGAACAGTGCAGATGTCAGACCAAAAGTAGCATCCCCTGAGACATTGTCAAACAAACTACTCCACCCACTGTAGCTCACCGACTCCTAGAGTGGTTCTCTCCCCTTCCCCACTCCATCCTTTCCTCCTCTTCCCAGTGCCTCTCCCTTCCAGCAGCTGGTGAGCAGGAGTTCTTTGGCTCTTGGGTGCAGGATAGAGGCACCTTGAGGGGACATCACACTGGCGGCTCAGTGCTTCTTCCTCTTCCTCTTATGGGCCCCTAGTGACTTGTTTCCTCTTCTGAGACTGTGAGGGACAAGCTACCTCCAGAGCTGAGGGTGGCCCTCTAGATACCCCAGGACCTGGTCCTGAGCTAGGCCTCATAGCCATGGGAGCCAAGCCTCCAATGAGAGCCTCTTATTAGGTTTGGCATCTGGAGGGCAATCAGGACTGAGGTCCCTTCTTGGGGATATGAGGGCTGGGAGGCACCTCCAGGATCAGGGAGATCTGTGTTGGGATCCAAGTGGTAGGACAGTCTCCAGTACACCAGCTGGCACTGGGGGGAGGCAGGAAGAAGGCCAGGCTGTGGGGCCCTTCCTTCTCCTGAGTGTACCTGCCCACTGGTTCATGCAACGCCTCAGTAGGAGAGAGTCCTATGAGACCCACTGAATATCTGGGTCCCAAGTTTTTGGGGGTGGGTTCCTCTGCTAAACAAAGCAGCAATGAACTGAGTGGTTCCCACTAAGGGTGACCTTTGACTCCCCAGGAGAATTGCAGCAGGCTTAGGGCCCAGCAACTCTACATTGCCTCATGACACTGATGGTCTGAGGAATCCATCTTTGAGGGACAGGCAGGTCTGTGCACAGACCCTTCTGCGTGAAGTATAATTATCTCTGCACCTTGGCAGACAATCAGCGCAGAAGCACTGGAGGCTGCTGGACATGAACCAGGACTGGGAAGTGCTGCCATACCCTGCTCCTTTCCCCAACCAGGTGACATGTCTCCAGTAGCCGCAACAGCAAATGAGCACGTGTGATTTAGTTTCAGGCAGGAAGGGTCAGAGGGGGAGCAGAGCGTTTGGGTGGAGACAGCAAAGGGAGAAGTCAACTATTTGGGTGTGTGTGACAGGGGCTCGGGCTCCAGTGACTGCCATGCTGAGCTCCTTCTAGCTCTGCACCCCAGGCCCTCAGCTTCCTTTCCACACATCTCATCTGTTGAATCCTTCCTTCCCATGTCCTTTCTGCCAACTGTCTCTTCCTACCCTGTCTTGCTTACCTGTCCTGTCTGCCTCATTGCACATGGTGGTCATCCTTCACTGCCTACTGGGACAACAGTGAGCCCTTCCTTCTTCCTGTTCCATGCCAGTCCCACTCGTCACTGACATGCTCCTTTGTGCACCATGGCTGCCACCACCTCTAGTGTCTCTAGTTTGGCTTCTCTCTGCCAGGCATGGAGCTCCATTCTTCCATCTCTTCTTCCAGTTCCATAAAATAACTTTTGATAAGTGTCTTCCCATAAGACCTGACTTTTTTTTTTTTTAGTAAAGCAGGCTTACCCTCCACCTCTTCATCTCCCCTCGGAGCCCCGGTGGGCCTCTCAGGCTCCTTGGAGTGCTCCAGCAGGTGCTGGCAGCCACTGCCATCTTCCTATACCTTGTTTTTGACTTAGCATTCTTGAAATGCTAACATAACGCTCAAAGAAAAGACCTTCACTTTTCTTCACTTGAACTTTGTTTTCACCTTTTCAGAGATTGGAGATGCTCTCAAGATAACAGTGCTGGTCACCTGCAGAGAGGAGCTGCTCTCAGCACCCACTGGATCTGGGGGGTGGAGCCAACATTGTCCACTATGCTAATCAGATTGCCATTTCGCCTGTGAGGCCTTGTGTCTTTGCATACTATCGTGTCTACACACAAGACACACCAGTGTAGGAGCATTAGATTGTTTCATTTGCCATAATAAAATAAACTCTGTGCCAGAGGGTTCTACCCAATGATAGGCTAATGTATGTTTTGAGCATGGTTAAGGTAGGCTATTTGAGGCTACAGCACATAATAGTTTGGGTGTTAAGTGCATATCTGACTGTGGGTGTTTCCACTTATGGATTCCTTAGGACATACAGCATCATAATGGCAGGAACAGGGGCCCTTCTGCATATGTTGTAGCACCCTTTAAATAAGGATGGTTTGTTCTTATTTTTGTGTTTTGTGTTGTGACAAGAAGGGTTGCTGGGAGATGGTTGAGGGGGCGTGGACTGAGACTCCAGAGAGCTGCTGCAGAAGCTGCTGGGCACGAGCCCCACATCCCCGGTAGGAGTCAGTAGTGTCCAGCTGTGGCAGAGGTTTGGGACAGGAAGAGAGGGTTAGAGGAACCCAGACTATCAAGTCTCAATTAAAGGTAGAATGACACCGATTTCACAAGAAACTTCTGTGAACCAACATTTATGGGGAGAGTTCTGTGCATAAAGTCTGTGAGCTTAGCACAGTGAATGTCACAGGAAGGACACCAGGGGCAGAGTCTCAGCAAATCCCATCTCAGTGTTTCCAGTGTCTGAAATTCTTTGCTGGAAGTGTTCCTCTATGGACCTTTCAGATGGTCCGTGAGAGGAAGTGCTATTCTCTGAAAGGAGTGAAGGAGCCAAATGCCACCCAAAGCAGTTGGCTCAGTGGGAGGAGACTTCTTTGGGTCAGGCCTTGTCAGTGGTTTTCTGTAAGGGTACTGAGTGCACAGGTGGAAGGTCTGTAATCCCTGGTTTTAAGGCAGGATGGCCTCACAGGTTCTGTGAGGAGGGGATTGGCACTCCACCTGTGCTCTCTTTACTCTCCTCACAACTGTAGTTCACATGTGTGCTGCATGTGCATGCTCTTGGCTTTGAGCTCTGGATTCATTCTCCATGTCCTTCCATGTTCCCAGAGTCTGCTACACACCAGATCAGGGAGGCATGCATGTGAGCATGTGCATGGAGGATACAGAAGTCAGGACAGAGGGTGCAGGTGCATCCACAGCCTGAGCGTGGAGTTCTTGACTTGGTGGTTATTCTGGTGACAAGATGGCGTCCATGACAGAGTCCACTGCAGAGAATGAGATAAGATGAACTTAGGCCTAACTTCCTGAGAATGCACCCATGGCTATCAATGCCCTTGGACTTTTCACTCCTCATGTCTTGTGGCAGTGCTGTCCTGAATGAGTGCCTTCCGGAGATGGGCCTAAGCCCTGGGGGTTTTTACACCATTGGCAAGTGTTCAGACCAGGGCTTCTCCCACTGTTCTGTAGGTGGCTTGGTATTCGACCTGTATCTGAGAATTTAATAAATGCAGCGTAAACTCTGAAAGTGTGTTTGTTCTGTGTCCCTTATGCTCCTAAGCTTCCTAAGTGTTTGCACAGCATTACCCAGTTCAGAAAAGAACTAACTCATATTATTGAAAATTAGTATGTAAGGACAGGCGTGTGATCAACTGGGGACTGGTAGAATGGGTGTGTGTCGTGGTATGGAGTTCATATGAGTCCACATTTGGAGATGGAGGAGTTATTTCTTTGGCATCTCATTTATGCAGCTGCTGAGATTGTGTGTTTGGGGGTGGCAGTTGCATATTTAAAATGTTCTGTGCATTTATATGGATGTTTGGTATTTGTGGAGAATTTCATGGATGTGGAGTTTGTATTTACTTGTGGTGTGTGTGTGTGTGTGTGTGTGTGTGTGTGTGTGTGTGTGTTTGCTCCAGATGTTTGTGTGAAGAATATTTAGGTGGCATTTTGTTTACTAAAGGGATATGTGGCAGTTTGGATGTTTTCTGTAGCTCCCTATGTTGTAAATAGGGAGTAATTTGTGTACAAATGGGAAGTCAGGGTGTGTATATCTGAAGGAGGGTGAGATTGTACATTTTCACAGGGAAATGTGGGGACTTTGTTTTCAGTAGTAGAGGTTTATGATGTAGTTATTTGTTAGTATTAATGACGAAGGTGTAACATGAAGGGCCTGGTTGGTTTCTGTCCTCCCACCAGGTCCCACAGTCATTAAGTCCCAAAGAAAATCACACAGAGAGTCTACATTAGGTTATAAACTGATTGGCCCATTAGCTCAGGCTTTGTATTAGCTCTTATAACTTATATAGCCCATTATTCTTATCTATGTTAGCCACATGGCTCGGTACCTTTTTCAGTGGGGCAGGTCACAAGGGAGTTTCAGCTGAACTCAGGGTCTTGTTAAGAACTCTCTTGAACATCATCACTGTGGTTAAGCCAGAGGTTTCTTAGGCTGTAGTATCCTGTGGGGAGAGGTTGATTCTGGGGTCCCATCTCTCATTGAGCTAAAACGGCCAGGCTGGGTAGGTGGCAGTCCACACTGCCCTCTCTCTAAAGCTCAAGATTGGAAGCCAGTGCTCAGGACCCTCTCAGGTTGCAGCCCTAAAGAAAGCGAGGGCCTGGAGTGCACAGGGAGGTGCTCTCGAAGGCGCTGGGAGATAGAGTCAGCAGAGGGAGTGTAAACATCCCAGCTTCTCAAGGACTTGCCACGAGTTGAGTCTTCATGCTCCAGCACTAGGGTTAGAGCAGCTAGGTTCACTGTCCCCCACCACCACAACAAAATTTACGTCTCTGACTCGTGTGGCTCACATGCTGAACACTCTTATTTTATGTTCAGGAAATGGGGCATCGTAGTGGATTTAATCCACTTTCCCCACCAAATTATCCAGTTAGAGTGTATTTCTAGTCATTATTATTATTATTATTATTATTATTATTGTTTTTTTTGAGACAGGGTTTCTCTGTAGCTTTGGAGCCTGTCCTGGAACTCGCTCTTGTAGACCAGGCTGGCCTCGAGCTCACAGAGATCCGCCTGCCTCTGCCTCCCGAGTGCTGGGATTAAAGGCGTGCGCCACCACTGCCCGGCAATTTATCTTAAAATCTTAAAATTTCTCCAATGAACCTTTGTCCTACTTTCTCGGACATATATTTTTATTTAATTTCACATAACATGCATGTTTATCACATATATTGTTGGATATACTTTTTCAGCATTTCACAGCACTTAGAAAAAAACTCCTGTTTTGATGGGCCATGGAGATGGACAATCAATAAAGTGATTGCCACTCAAACATCAAGATCTGAGTTCAGTCCTCAGAAGTCATGTAAAAGCCAGGCGTGTAGTGGCACGGGTTTGTAATGCTGACACTGGGGAAGTGAATGCAGATGGTCACTAGCCCTGACAGCACAGCCTAACTGATGAGCTCCACATCCCAGAGAGAGACCATCGCTATAAAGCTCACTGTCGGAACTCAGGAACCGAACGGGAGGTGTGGAGTTGGGAAACTAGTCACTCAATTGACTTTTTTATCAGAGGGATTAAAACTTAATTCTCTGGGGCCAGCGGAAAAGGAAAACACACACACATCATCATTGTCGTCGTCATCATCATTCGGGTCTGTCTTCTTTCAGTCTTCTGTCTTTATTTTTTCCTTACAGCTGCTTCCTCATACCTTGTATACCCAGCAGACCCTTTCAAGCAGTATAAAAATTATAACATGGTTACAGTCCATTTTTCAAGTGAATGATTATAATTAATACAAGTGAAATACAGCATGCTTCTCATTTTTCTTACATGATTAAACATTTTTCCTATTACAGGTGAAAACAAATTATTCCCAAAGACCCACATATATTTCATGTCTAAGCAACTTGTTATAGATTAACAGAGTGTAAGCAAGCAAGGTACTTTTCTCAGCCATTCTTTTATTGGCAGGCTGCATTTTGTGTTTACAAAGAAAGGATAAATCATTTTATTGTTTATTTCAAAAGGTATTCTTATGAAAAAAATCTTAAAATAATCACAAATTTAGATTTTTATATATGAAAAACAATCAGTAATTTCTACTTGGAATCCTCAGAGTGCACATCCACACAACAGTTTTTATTAAATCATAGCAGGAAGCTGAGGGTAGAAATGGGTACAAGGACTAATCATCACCTTTGATCACCCACCTATCCTAGCAAGAAAGGCACATCAGCTAGTAATAACTAGGCTGCCTTTGTTCTTGTTCCTCCCCAACATGCTGTCCTTTCTAGAAGTTATACTGAGGCAGACAGAATCCTGACACCTCCTCCACCATTGCAAGACAGAAACAACTGCACTGAAAAACAAGAAAAAAGACAATGACTCCTAATGATATTCTGCTATACTCATAGATCAGTGTCTTATCCAGTCATCACCAGAGAAGCTTCCTCCTGCAGCAGACAGGAACAGATGCAGAGACCCACAGCTGGATACTATGCACACAGAGAGAAAACCCTTGGAACATACAGCTCTAAATGTGATGTCTCTACCAAATCCCTCCCCCTCAGAGCTTAGGGAGCCCCACAGAAGAAGAGGTGTAAAGCGTTTAAGAGTCAGAGAGGTCATTAGGAGAACAAGGCCCTCTGATAACTGAGCAAGGCTCATTATAAACTCACAGAGACTGAAGTAGCAAACACGGAGCCCACATGGGTCTGCATTAGGTCTTCTGTGTTACAGCTTTCAGCTTAGTATTTTTATGGGACTCCTGAGTGTGTGAACAAGTGGGTCTCTGTTCTTGTGCCTGCTCTCAGGGCTCTTTTCCTTCTGTTGGGTTGCCTTGTCCAGCTTAGATGTGATGGGTTTTGTTTTATATTTTATTTTGTCATGTTTGGTTGTTTTATCTTAGAATAGAACCGAAGTCTGTTCTTTTCTGAAGAGAGCCAGATGGGAGGGAAGGTGGGGAGTGTTAATCCCCAGATTCTCAAGAGAAAAACCAGTTCCACAGTTTTCAGCTAAATGTGAAGCAAGCTTTAATTAAATACTGACCAGGATGGATACTGGAAAAGTCTACTCTGGGATCCCAGCAAAATGATTCACATTTTGCAGGGGCTTAAAAAGGCAAACCCCACAAATGATTGCATTTCACATCAGGTCTAATCAGGGGCAAGTATAGACATATTTCCTGCCTACATACCTCCCACCCATGATCAAGTGTCTCTGGGGTAGTTGGGTCAAACAAACTTGTTAAGGGGAGTGAAAACATGTGATTTATACTTCCCAGGAACTACAACTCCCAACATTCCAGGAAGTTAGTTACCTTGTCCTTGGGCAGGGGGGCTTCTGGGAGGAATAGAGTGAGGGGAAACTGTAACAGGATATACTGTATGAGAGAAGAATCTATTTTCAATTGGGGGTGGGGTGGGGAGGGAAGAAAGAAGAAAGACAGGAGCATGAACTAGCAAGCAGCTCATAGGAGCTGTTAGCAACAAAGGATGAGCTTCACCAGGAAGATTTTCTTTGCAAGAAAAAAACAAAACGTTTATTACCAGGAAAGCATGGGGGAAACAATGGCTGGGAGATGAGATAGCTTTTGGAAGAGTTACTGGTGGGCAAAGGCCAAGGTGGCCTGAGGCACCTGCTCCTTGGGCCATTTGGGGTGACCAGCTCCCTGGGCAGCAATGCCTGAGAGCCGTTTCTCTCCAGTTTCTCTGTATGTAAATGGATGGCTGTGCTCCTTGGAGATGGTATGGGAACCACAGTCCATTCTGTTATGACCTAGATCACAGGCGGTTTCAATAGCAATGCCTGATGGCCGTCCCTCTCCAATTCCCCTATACGAGTTTCCACTGGGACTGCGTAGTTGTTCACAGCCCATTTCTCTTGTCACGCTGTTCTGATATTGAATACAGGTTTCCTGGGTAGCAATACCTGACTGATGTTTGTCCCCTATCACCTTATTCATGAATGTGTGGCTCTGAGCCGTGGGGCTGGTGTGGGGACCAGAGCTCATTTTTTCTGGTCTGCTGTTCTTTGGTTCATAGACACCCTCAGGAAAATGAAAAAAAGAGTCTCTCAGCTGGGGTATCAGTGGTTCCACTTCACACCATTGTGCCTCTGATGGGTGCCCTACCTTAAGGCCCAGCCAGTTCACCAGGATCTGTACCACAATATTCATGAGAGATTGCACTTCGGTTGCCATGCTGTAGATGAGCTTTTCCTGGGTCATCATAGTAGATGGTGGGGAGCTTTCTTCCTTCACAGAATCCTCCTGCCCCTTGTCTTTTGTGCTGAGGTTGAGATGTTGTAGAATAATCCTTATGATATTCTTCAGATAACTTTCTGACAGAGCCTGTCCCTTTCCTAGCATATCAAGGGAGGGCTGACACTCAGTTATGGCTGTATCCTTGATCTGGGTAGAGGGATTAAGGCCCTCGCCTTGGGAGGACTGCCCTTCCCCAAGCCTTTCTCCCTGGCTTTTGGCTCTGGATCTTGAAAATTCTCCCCTCTCTTCATTGGGATGAAACACCTTGTGATTCTTTACTTGAAATTTATCCTTGGGAACTCTGAAGTCCTGGGTCTCCTGGCTGCGATCCCTCCTCACGAAGACATCACCCAGGCCCTGGGAAGTCTTGGGTTTTTTGGTTCTATTCTGGAAGCTGGGAAGCAAGTGCTCTGAAGGCAAGCTCACTGAACTGGGGCTGTCTGGACAATGGCCCACAGACCAGGACTGCGGGTGCTCTATTGATCTGAAGTCAGTCTCACTACATACTTGTGTGTTTAGAGCTGAGTCTCCTGGGCGCCATGGAGTAGGTGTTTGGAAATGACCTGGACTTCTATTGGCCTCAGTAGACTCAAAGTCCCTGAGATGGATATTGGTGACTTGGCCACTGGGAATCTCCGTGGATCCCAGACTCACTTTCCATGCAGGAGGGGTCCCTTCTTTTTCCTTCGACCTATTGATTTGTTTGACCACTGAAGGTGGGATCCTTTCTTGAGGGCCCAGCATTGTTCCACTCCAGCAGGGATGTCCTGAGGCCATATTCTCAAACCTCATCCATGCTGCATGCTTGGAAATTCTTGGGCTGGTCCTTGGTTGCAGGCTGCCTCTTCCAATCCCTCGGACAGTCCTGATCTGCTGGGTTCTTGCCTGGAAGCAGAAAGCCCTGGTCTTAGTGCTCAGGTAGCTCTTCTGTGTATCTGGATGGGCCTTGGATGGCCCATGGCTGGCAGCTGGTGGAGTGGCTCTTTGCATCACCTGAACTGTGAAGGTGAGTGTGCAAACAGAGGACTCCGCAGCCTGGCAGTTTCTACCTTTGTCCCTCCTGGATCTTGGTGATGCAATTTTTCTAAGATCATGGCAGTCTTGGAATAGTATTCAGCCTTAGAAACAGAGGTGAATGAGGAGGGATACACAGGCTGGGAAAAGGATGAGGTTGGAACTCCTGGTCGGGTGAGATCCCTTGACTCAAGAGTCTGTAGATATGGTCTCCTACGTTTCACAGGAAGCTGCATGATGTTTGATTCCAGCTTCATTTGAGTCTTTGGGTCGAGAAAGGAAAGGTCCTGGGCGGTGTTCATGTAGGACTGCTGATTTGTCCTCAGTGTAGGGTTTCTGGGTTTGGGGCCCTTCCCAGGGCTGCTGCTTGAAGTGCAAGGCAAGTCATTGGCCCTTAAACTGGGGCTCTCCTTGATGGGGTTGTGTATGTTACATGTTGCTGACTTCTTTAGGGGCATCCCTGAAGGCACAGACCCCATCATCTGGCTCAGCTTGCAGCTTTTGGAGTCGAGGATGGAGGGCTGGGCAGGCTGAGGAAGTTCAGGCTTGTTCTTGGGCTGGCAAGGACTGTTGGCTGGGAAATGTCCCCACAGCTGTGGTAGATCCAGGGATGAGAGGACCGTGAAGGGGGAGCCTCGTTGTTTTCTCAGCTTAGTCACCTTGTCTTCACTCTGTGTCCCCTCATGGTGCTGGAGGAACTGACAATGCTCAGAAAGAATGGAGGCTGACCTGACAGCTTCGGCGGACAGGGTGCTCCCGGGGGAGTTGTGAGTGGGCTGGCTAATGCCTGCTTGCTGATTTTGTACATTAGAGTCTATGGTGTCTTTCCACTCCAGACCCTGCTGCCAGAACTGGTTTTCAATCGGGAGATACCTGTACCTTTGTCTCACAGGTAGAACATGGTTTTACACTGATCCTACTTGTAGATGAAGAGAGTGTTTGGTTTGCTGTAGAGCTTAGGAGATTGTCCAGTGTCTGGGTCTCTGTCACACCTGCTAAGCTTGGTGTCACAAGTTTGTGGGGCAAAGGGTGGGTCTGGGAAATCTGTGGAGGTCCTTGAGCCATGGGAAGAGCTGGGAAAGGACCACATGCATTACTGAACCTCACAGTTTTAGGTCTATTGGAGACCCAGGCAGAAGCCACCACTGACTCAGAGAGCATGGAAGACATGCCCCAGAAAATCTGGCTAAATTTCCTCTGTATAAGATTCTCCAAGACCTTGAAGTAAGACAACAGCTGAGAGAGGGGAAGCTGATCCAGTTTCTCATTAGCGTTCCAAGGCGGGCATGGCATGGAGTCCAATAAAGGATCCTTGATGGGGCTGCAGAAGACAGGACGCAAAAGCATCAGCTCCAAGCAGAGGGTACAGATGCCAATCAGCCTGTATAAATACGGCACTGTAGCCCATAGTCACTCCACTGCCTCCACATCCCATATCTCTTATGGTCACATGCAACAGGGCTATATTCCAATCCCACCCTGCATAGTATCTCCTATATGAAAAACCCCAGATCCTGAGCTTGCATCCTGGTTGGTATAAATTATTTCACAAGAGGTAGATTTCTTACATTTCCACAGGTTGTGATGCATTCTGGGTCTCCTCCACATTCTTTCTGCCATCTCTGCCACCTGGAAGTGGTTATACGGGATGAAGGAGAGGACCTAGATCTCACGGGAGAGTGCGGCACTCCTCTTAGAGACCTCCCATGCTAGGACTCTACTGCCCAGCCTCCAGAGTCCAAGCACAGAGAACACTGAGAATGACCAAGTGGCATGGAGGGACCACATCTCTTTATTTACACTTTCATTGCTCCTCCTCAGCCCCTGTCATTCCCCATATGACACTGTGAGGACACAGGATCAGTCTTCTGAAGGAGAAGTAGGCCTGAGGGGCAGCTACCTGCTCTCCGGTGGACCTGAGAGTCCCCCCTACAGGGACACAGCATCACCGCTGCCTTGAACCACACCCCTCACCCCCGGCCCATGGGCAGCACCCACCCCAGGCCAAGCTTCCTTCTGTCACAGAACCCGGGGATTTCCCTGATTCTGATTTCTTTCCCAGCAGCCTCCTCTTCTCGGTGCTCTGCATCCTGTATCACAGAAGCGTGGCTCTCAATGGCTCTCATCACTGAGGGCAGGGCAGAAGGAATTGCCTCTCCAAGGGAAACAGAAGCCTACCTTTTGCAGAAACAATTTTCTTCCTGGTCCTGCTCTGCTCCCTCCTGACCACCTGACAGTGAGAAAGAACAGAAATGAGCTGGGCCCATTCTCCCTCTCTGGTGGACAAACTGCCTGCCCTCTGTTTGGTGGATAACACGAAATCCGCATTTCCCGGAGAGCTTTCTCTCATCCATCCTTGACTCAGTTGTACTGTGCATAAACACACTTCCCTTTGGCCTTGTTGGAAAACACAAGAAGGGTCTGTCTATGCCATACTTACATGGATGTGCTCAGTCAGTGTTCCTCAGATAGGATCCTACCCAAGGCTGAACTCTGCTGCTGCCTCTGGGCTGTTGGGTAAGATGGCTTCCTCAGACCTGAGGTGACTTGAACCCTGATCTGAGGCCCTTGGTCTCATCACCCCCTTCACATCAGCTCAACACACACAGAACATGTGCTTGAACAGAGGACAGATGACTTCTTTCTCAGAGCGTGTCCTATCCCCAAGGTCCCCTCCATCTCAGAAATGCAGTCTGTCCATGGAGCCAGTCTTCCTTAGTGGCCTCCCAGCCACACCACACAGACGCCTGAGAGCACACACCTCAAGGCCACTCCCCCTTCCCTACTTTCCAGCCCCTGCAGATGAGGTGCTGCTCTTTCTGGAGAGTTCCTCTCAGCTGTCTCTGCTTGACTAGGAAATGAGGAAGTAACAGCAGTGAGCAACAGACTGAACACACTCCATTGTGTTTCAACCAAGGCTTTCCTCACCTTTGGGGGGTTCTTTCTGCTCCCAGGTGGTGGTGACTCTGGGTACTTCTTCAGGAAGGGGATCAGTAGGAAGAAGAGCGCCACTCCACACATAACACCAAAGATCATGTCCTTGGGTATGACAATGGAGATGAGGCTCATCCAGTAGTCACTAATGCTGCTCAGCTGAAGGAGAGAACTCTCCGTCTTCTGAATCGCACTGTAGCTCTCAAGCCACTGAGGCCTGGGAGTACAGCATGAGGCTTGTCAGGCCATCACATCACACAGCTGTGGCCTCATCACAAAGGGCTCCTGGCAGGAGGGAGGGAGCCACAGCCCCTCCCCAGCCTCAAGCCCAGCAGATCCTCCTGCCTCCTGGTTTCCCTGCTCCCTCCTTCCAAGTCCTCCTGCTGAAACAGTCTGAGACAGGCCTTCCTCCATGTTTTGTTCTTTGCCCTTGAGCCCCAGAATTTCTCTGTCTCCTGGAATTCCTGCTTGAATCCATCAGGTTTATAGTTTTTAACACATTGGGCTTCTCTGTGGAACTTGAGTTGTGTCTCAGGGATTGTTGCTCTCAGGGTGACTCATGTCTGCAGATTCATATTTACTAATAAAATGATTGCACCTTTCTTCAACTCAGACATGAAAATTTCATTTGTTTCACTTTTATTTAGCAGTATCAATTTTCAATAAAATCTAGAATAATATAATTCTGTCTTCATCTATATAATGCTAATGAAAAATGAAATTCAAAACCTTTTCATAAGAATGCAGGTGGCTAATATGAATTAAACCTTCAAGGATAATTTGAGTGCTTAGCAGTATTTTGCTTCTTCTCTTCCTCTTCCTCCTCCTCTTCCTCTTTCTCTTCCTTTGTCCTCCTTTTCCTTTTTCTCCCCTCCTTATCCTCCTGCTTCTCCTCCTCTTCTTCTTTTTTAAATCTGTGTAGCCCTAACTGTCCTGGAACTCGCTCTGTAGATCAGATTGCCCTCTGACTCAAAATTTTACCTGCCTTTGCCTCCTTAGTGCCAGGATGAAAGGTGTGTGCCACCAACGCCAGGCTTGCTTCTTTTCTTTACATGTTAAAAATTTAAATTAGCAAACTAACAGAGTCATTTAGGTACATGTTTTTCCTACCTAATTGTCTTGCTATTGTGAATAGTTCCACAGTCAGCATGGATGTGTGGGTATCTCTTTGGCAGGATGTGAACATCATCCTTTGAGTCCATGTGACACTGAATGTTGGCCAGGGATGGAGGTGCAGTGGGACCTGAATCCAAGCAGTGTTTGGATTTGCATATTCCAGGGAAGGTGTGCCCTGCAAGACCTGGTATACAGCAGCACACATGTGGTTTTGGCATCAGGGGCAGGGGGATATCTTGCAAGTTCTGATATCTAAAAGTATATTTGGAGTAAGAGGGCAACATGGCCTGATGCCTAGATGTGCATATGTGGCAATGGCCCATGTGTGTCCAGCAGGACATCATGCCTAGTAGTCTTTGTGGGGTGGCAAAAGGGGTGACAGTATCTAGGTGGTTCTGCTATGTATCACTGTATGTGATATGGAAGCCTGGGGGTGTTGTTCAGCAAAGCCTGATATCTGTACATTTCAATGGGAGGTCAGCACATGGGAGTCCAGCATGGCTTGAATAATGTCACTGTAGCTTGGGTGGCAATGGTGAGGGACTAATACAAAATACACTATGTGTGATGGAGGGAAAGGGGATAGTTCTGTGGGACCTGACACATATAGCAGTGTTGGAGGAGGCTGCTTGTTCATCCCAGCCACCCAGAACTGAAGTAATCACACAGAAACTGTATTATTTAAAACACTGCTTGGTTTATTAGTTCTAGCTTCTTATTGACTAACAGTTATAGACAATATTTGGGAATATGGGCATCATTTTCTCCATACTGCTTCCTGCTGATTGGGGGCGCTGTTAATCAGGTCTTTCATGGTCAATTTTGTTATATGTATATTTCTGCCCATTTGGAAAAAATGCAGCTAAACTTGCTTTTAGTGTCTAGAATTCCTTTTCAAGCCCTCTTAGGTTTTTTGTGGATGTAGTTACAAACATTGGTGAGCCAATTTGTTGGAGGAGGACTGCTTGTTTGTCCCGGCTGCATAGAACTGAAATAATCACACAGAAACGGTATTATTTAAATCACTGCTTGGCCCATTAGATCTAGCTTCTTATTGGTTAACTCTTACATATTAATTTAACCCATCTCCATTAATTTGTGTATCACCACGAGGTTGTGGCCTACCAGCAAAGTTTCAGCACATCTGTCTCTGGTGGCAGCTCCATGGCTTCTCTCTGACTCTGCCCTTCTTCTTCCCAGCCTTCAGCCTAGGTTCTCCCCACCTAACTCTGTTCTACTCTATCAGGCCAAGCCAGTTTCTTTATTCATTAACCAATAAAAGCAACACATAGACAAAAGGACCATAGCCATATATGTAGGGCTCCGGGGGGTTGCCCAACAAGATCTCATACCTGGACCTAGCAGTGTATGTGGGAGTGGACAGTGTGGGAGGGAATGTCCAGCAGGGACTGAGTTCTAGAGGTGAGGTGGTGGTGATGGAATATGCTAGAGGAACTGATGCCCAGGTGGCTCTGTGAGGAGGTACAGGAAATAGCAGTGAGTACAGGCTGGGGGTTGGGGTGTCACAGGGCCTGATACGTAACAGCATGTGGGGTTTAAGCAGAAGAGGAAGTGGTTATCTAATAAGGCCTGAGATCTAGCAGTGACTGAAGAATGGGGTAGAAGGACAGAGGGCCTGATATCTAGAAGTTTACATGGCAGCAAGGAGTATAATGGTGCCCGATAGTCAGCATTTTATGTGGGTTGCAGTGGGGTTCTAGCTGGTGCTGATACATTGAACACTCAATCACTCTATAGCCCACATACTCTGTTAGGTAGGAGGCCCCCCTGAATTCACCACACCTCTAGAAGTCAGGGTATGAGAGGTGGAGGCCTGAAACCTAGAGGTTTGTATGTGGTGGTGATACAGAGGTGTCCATCAGAGTCTGATGAATCCATAGGCTGTTGGGTGCCCCTAGGGGTGTGTGTAGCAGGACCTGTCTCTGCTGGAGCTTCTTTCAGAGCACCACGGACTGAGCCTCGGACAGGCCAGCAGAGAGGATCTGTTGTTGGAGGCCGCTCATTTGTTCCCAGACTCGAAATAACCACTCAGAAACTATATTATTTAAATCACTGCTTGGCCAATCACTTAAGCGTATTTCTGGCTTACTCTTGTATATTAAATTAACTCATTTCTATTAGTTTATATTTACCATGAGGCTTGTGGCCTACCAGCAAGGTCCTGTCCAGCGTCTATCTCTGGTGGGGCTACATGGCTTCTCTCTACTCTGCCTTCTTTCTCCCAGCATTCAGTTTAGTTTTCCCCACCTAGCTCTGTTCTGCCCTGCTATAGGCTCAAAGCAGTTTTTTAATTCATTAACCAATAAAAGCAACACATATGTAGAAGGACTTCCCACATCAAGGATCTGCTCTCTAGTCTTAGAGGGACCAATGCCTGCCCACAAGAACAGGAAGCACACCCACACATGTGGAGAAGGTGACACTGGGTCAATGGTGTCACCCTTTATGGGCTACCTCAGGTTACCAGTTGTCCTCAGACGTCAGGGAAGTAAAGAGCCTTCTTGATTATGACCTCTAGACATATAGCAATGTTCTCATGGCCACACCTCTGCTAAATGTACTCTTTTGCTCTTCTGAACAAAATTCTGGACCCTATGGGTTCCATGTCAATGCACAGAGATCTCTCTTCATGAACTGAAATATGAAGAAGAGGCCTGGAGGTGTCCTGGTATAGGGAGCACCATGCCTCTGGTCACCCTCAGAGAGTTCCATCAGTGTTCTGAGCCTAAGTGTTAGCATAGCCCTGGAGGACCCCAGCTCTCTGGCTTGGGTTGGCCAGGGACAGGGCAGTCCTGGGCAAGAGCACTGATGCTCTGTAAGATTCTGGTCTTCCTTTCTGTGCCACATTTATCAAAAGAAATCAGGTCCAGAGCAGGGGAAGGATTCACCTCAGGTCTCTTGAATTACAGCTCCGCATCTAGCCCCTTACAGCAGACACATTTGAACCCTGACTTTCTGGCCTAGAGAGTATGACTATGAATCCAAAACTAACAGCCAGTGCTGATGATGCCAGAGATCTGCCTGCTAGGGTACCAAGAGTACATATCCCTTCCACCTGCCAATCAAAGAGAAAAATAGGTGGAACGAGTCTCCAAGCACTCCCCCTTTCTCTCTCAGCCTTCCTTAAGCTCTGAAGAAGGCAATCTGAGACCATGATAGTCTGAAGATCCAATACTGAGAGCCAGACCTAGTAGAGATTCTTTCCTCAGAGCTCTGAGGCTATACCTTGCCTGGGAAGGAATTCTGTATATGGATCTTTCTGGGCTCCTAAAAATGAGGGCCAAACCTGCTGGGAGCAGTCTTTCATTACATCGAGTGACCCCAGGTTTATAATGAGGTATCAGAAAATCCTGTGGACACAGTGACAGTTCCTGATGCCTTTGATAGTTCATACATGTTGACTCTACTGTGTGTCAGGCCTAAGGGTCATGCAGAAAGGTCTGCCAGCAATGGGAGCTCCAGAAGCATCCGACAGGAATGAAATGTTCATGGCTCCTGCCCGGCTACTGTCATCACATCTCGGGACCTATAATGTGGAGGGAGAATGGAGCCATTCTCCTACCAGCGCGTTTCTGAGAGGACAATGTGTCTACCATCTTTAGTTGCTCTGGTGGTAAGGCTTTCTAGCCAGCTTTGTCCTGTTCAAGTTTTTTTTTTTTTTTTTAAATCCTTTCAAGATGCACTACTTCCTGCCAAGCAGCAGGAGGCGCTGAGAGTTAGAGGGGGCACCCTCCAAAGATGCCAGTGAGGGTCATACCTGGAGCTGACATAAGGGAGATGGACCTAACGCAATAAAAGGAGGAAAGAAACTTCAGGAAAGCCTCTAGGGATGCTGGGAGCGAGGATGGTAAGGCAGGCACCTGGGAAGTCTTCTGTGAGGATAGCTTTACTCGGCTCAACCTCTTGAGCTCCTGCAGGGACAGAGTCCTCATAACACTGTTTGAAAATGAAAAGGCTGTGACCTCTGCAGCCAGAAGGATCCCAGGCAGCTGGGAGGTTTTTCTCACTGGAGGGTCCTGAGGATCATGTGACAGTTTGCTTTACATTCTGTGAACCAGGTGGAGTGGTAACAACCTCCTGGAGAAGTGGGAGGAAGGAGCTTCCACTGAGAGGAAAGAAGGTGAGCTTGCCGCCTGCTAGTCATGAACACACAGTACATACAGCAGCAGGACACGCTAAACATCACTCTTGTTGTTGTTCTGTTTTGGTACAGAGGATTGGACCCCGGATTCCATGCATGTTAAGCAGTGCTTATGTAGCTCTACCAGAAGCTACAGCCTCAGCCTCAGATATAAAATTAAAATACAGTCTCAGTCATGGACACTAGTACTACATTCTCCTTAATGGAACCAACTTGACACATGTGGTTACATTAAATGTTCACGTGTTTTGCAGGTTCATTGTTAAAGGATTGTTTAATGATATCCTTTGTTTAATTTTGTAAATGTATTAAATGGGTAATCCACGGTACTAAAAATAACCACAGCAATCGCTATATGAAGGCCTCCCTTTATCACTGTCCACCCAGCCCTCTCTCCTAGATGTTGGGAAATCTAAGGTGGTGTCTCATGCACAACAGGTAGGAGCTGTGCCAGTGAGTTGCCCCCATTACCTAAGATAAGGGTGCTCGGACTAATCTGACATAGTCATCCTCAAGGATTTTATATACTTGTGTAAGGACATTTATTTAGAGACAGGGCTCCATGTACCACAGGCTGACCTTATGTAGGACCCTCACCCCTTATTCTCAAAGGGACGAGAAGAAATTTCCTAGCAGAATGTTTTCCCAGGAAGATAGTGGCCTTCCCCTTTCCCACCCAGGAGATTCCAAGCACAAGGTCACTTAGCTCAGCCCAGCCAGCCACCTGGAATAGGCTGATAAAGATGGCCTAACTCAGGAACAGTGGCCTTGCTCTAAGAACGAGAAAAAAGCTGACTCAGCAAAATGGGAGGGAGCAAAAGTCCTTGCACCCAAACCAAAGCAGCTTCAAAAAGCCTCTTTGTAGTTATGCCTTTAAAATCTTACCCCACAGAGGAGATACAACTCCTCTCTACCTCACTGCGCAGGGTCAGAGATGGGTTCCAAACATGTTTGTAGTATGCTGATTAAACCTTGCTGGTCCTCTCTGGTGGTCTCTCTGTGGGAGTCATAATCTGGGCACAACACTTAAACTCTCTATGTAGTTGAAGATGACCTTGAACTTCTGTTCTTCCTGTCTCCTGTGAGAACTGGGCTTACAGGTGCTGTCAAGCATGATATGTGTGGTGCACAGAATGGAATACATGGCTTCATGTGTGTTGGCAACCCTTGGAGGTACATCAGCCTGGAGTGTTGTTGTTTTTGTTTTGAGTGTCCTTTTGTGTCTAGGCTACACAACCCTTCTGTCATTCTGTTGAGAACTGTAACAAAGTATCTTTTCACCTTCAATCATCCTCCCCTGAATTCCTCCTCTCTGAAACAATTAAAACATCACATTTAATAGCTTATGGTGGCAGGGAATAGTGGTGCTTCCCTTAAAATCCTAGCACTTGAGAGTTCAAGGCCAGCTTCAGCCACAAAGCAGGTTGGAGGCCAGCCTGGGGTATATGAAAACCTTCTTGAACAAAACAAAATAGATGCCGAGGTGCAGTAACCCTACAAGTCAATGCGGAGAACTTTCAAAAAGCTAAAACTAACCCTACATATGACAGAGCTATAACCACTCACTGATATATGCCCAAAGAATGGCCCTCTACTTCACAGATATTTGCCATGTAATTTTCATTGTCACCCTGTGGGGAAAAAAAAGAGAAATATCCTTCAACTGATGAATGGATAATGAAAACTTGGCCACAATGGAGTTCTATATAGCTGTAAGGAAGAACGGAACGGTGACGTTTCAGGTAAATGTGGAACTGGCACATATGATTCCGAGTGAGGTGACTCAGGTTCAGAAAGGCAATCGCTGTATGTTCTCTGTTATTTGTCAATCCTTCTTCCAGAATTCCAGATGTGGGAATATTACATGGAGTAACCACAGAAAACAATGTAGAGTAACCACAGAAATCAGCATGCAGTAACCACAGAAATCAACACTCAGTAACCACAGAAATCAGTGGGGAGTAACCACAGAAATCAGTGGGGAGTAACCACAGAAATCAGTGTGGAGTAACCACAGAAATCAGTGTGGAGTAACCACAGAATTCAGCGTGGAGTAAACACAGAAAACAAAAAAGTAACAAGGACTGGGAGTGGGGGAAGGAGGATAGTAGAAAAAGGGGAAATAGAAAAAAAATATGGAGGGAGAAATTACATTTTCTGGGGATGGGGGGGAGGGGAACACTGAGGGAGAACATCACAAAGATAGAAAAAGCCACAGGGAAACATTATTCTATGTTTACTTAAGGAGATATAGATAACTTTCTGGAAGCACAGTCAGCCCCACCCCTCTCTCTGTGCATCCTGCACACACATTCTGAATCTCACAACTGTCATGGTCCTCATTGCTGCTCAGCACAGCAGGGTTCAAGTCCATGTGCTCTCCACACCACCCCCTTCCACTTTGGCCAAGCCAACAAAAGCTCTGAATTTCTCTACAGACTCCCTGTGGGAGAAATTCTAGCATGTAAGGGTGATGGTAAATTTTGTATGCTTGAGAGCAATGCCATCACTTGTTACCTGAGCAGAGGGAGCAGCGGGCAGAGGCAGCAGCTCAGATGTGCAGTGGGCAAGTGCTGCTGATGTGACATTATTCGTCCAGTCAACAGCTTGGTGTCTCCACCTTGAGCATCACGCGACATAACACAGTCCACTGAAGGTGCAGAGGAGGAGCTGAGGGCAATCCTTTGGCTGCTGGTCACTCCCTTGAAGCCCAGGACTTTTCTGGTGCACAAACAGGTGACTCTGGCTGGCTTCATGATTCTCTGCATCTCATTGTGGCTCTGTGAGCCTTCTTTTTGCGTCTTCGAGTCTTCTTACCTCCAGGCCTTCCACAGTACCAACTGCTGGCTCCTTGCCTGCATTCACCAGCCCCTGTTCAAGATGTCCTGGGGGCTAGTGAAGATGTGAGAAGATGGCCCAGCTTGAAGCTAAGAAGCTTGCAGAGAGACAACCTAACATGGATAGCCCATGGAAAGAGGGAGATTCAAAGGAAGAGAAGCCGAAGCCCCAGGCCGAGTGAAAAAGGGGAAAAAGGGCCACCTTCCCAGCTCCCAAGGAGATGGGCAAATGTGAGCAGGCACAGGCTGCTCAGCCCGAGTACTCCTTCACGCTCCTGCCCAGGTGTAACTTTGTGTTGGTGAGTTTAAGTGCAAGCACTCCCATGAAGTCACCCTCTCGGCCGCATTGCCATCTTTCAGTAACACTTTGATAAGGATGGCTGGTCCCGGTGGCAGATGACTGCTGCTCTTCTGAAGCGTTCTCTGGACCTTCGTGAGTCGCACCTTCGTCACTGGAGTGCCCCAGCAACTGGAGAAGCTGGGAAGAATGCCTTTGCTAGGGTTTTCTTCTCGGCCACCACCTCCAGCAGCTTCACTTCCGGGGTGTGAGTCTTCCAAGGGCGAGAGGTTGCCTTTCTGCTGAGTCTTGATTGGCATGTGGGCTATGATCATATACAGAACAAAAAGTGGAGCCTGGTCTTTTTCCCAGAATGGGGACTCCCAAAATGTGGGCAAAGCCTTCAATCAAGGCAAGATCTTCAAGTGAATATCTCTGGCAGGTGCACAGCTCACCCTTCAGAGAGATAGGGGCCTTTGAAAGGAAACAGATTATTGACAAAACACAAACATATTTGCGTGTGCAAGTGCCTACATAATTTAAATGAAGTTATGCCACTTGGCATGATGATCCTCCCAAGAGCCATAGACTAAAGAAATCCTGGTGCCAGGGAAATCTTCCTTTGTGGGTGTTGGTTAGAAGAGTCCAAGAGACCCCCAGACAGAATGGGCTATTGCTGCTGCCCTTTGTTGCCTCCCAGAACTTGAAGGTAAGACCCCATACTTATATACATATACATTTGTAACAGTAAGGAGATCATGGTTTGGGAGGGGGGACGTGGGAGAAGCAGAGGTGCAAGAGGGGGATGGGCATGAGCGATGGAGATGCGGGTCCTGTGTATGAAGTTCTCAAAATTACATAGAATTATTAAATTAGAAAAAATCCAAATTGAAGGTTGGTAGTGATACTGAGGCAGCACAGAAAGTGCACAGGAAATATGAGGACTAGTTCTACAAGTGATTGAAAGTATTCTCCAAGAATACAGGAGAAATTATGAATAATTGGGGGAAGTTGTTACAGCTGAGAAAGAAGTCGTGACACTCTAGACACAGTTGCAGGCTCCTTGAATTGTTTGTTTTAGACAAGTCAGTCTTGTTGACCCCTTGGGCTCAGCAGGTGATCCCTAGTGAGCAGTAAACATTTATTGACTGAATAACTGATGGTCCTTTCTACTCAGGGAAGACTAGAAGTTGGAAGCAAACCCCAAATCTGACTTTCAGAAATAAGACAGAAGGCAGTGGGTAAGGGGAGGTGCACTCTAGCCGACACATCCTGGGAAAGAAAGCACAGAGCATGCAAAAGCCCCTCGCTCCTCCCTTAACTGTGCTAGGGCAGGAGCGCCGCACCTGCCTATAGAGGCGAGCTTCCTCGCTACAAAGAAGGTCACGTGACTCCAGCACGCCCGGTCAGGAGGGTCCTGGTTGGCTAGCCTGTCTGATTGGCTGAGTTCTGGACATGTGACCAATCAGGCTCCCAGATCAGTACTTAACAGTTGGTGCGAGGTGGTTGAGACAGTTGGTGGCCGGTTTGTTAGGGACTACAGAAACTGTTCGCCAAGGCGGTGTGTGAAGCCATGCTTTCCAGAGACGTGCTCCCGGTCTAGTCATCCGACACCCAGGTACAGCTTGCTCTGCTGCTGTCTTCAGTCAGTAGTCTTGCTTGCTGTCTCTGCTTGTCTGAACCGCTTTGGTTTGGGTTTCAGGTATTGCCCCTTTTTCCACTGCCTGGTTAATGGAGAACTCAGGGCTGCTGGAGTCTGGATTCTGAATCACCCAGGACGCTGTGCAGCCTTTTCTGGACTGTGCGGTTGACTGAGACACCTAGCCCCCTGCCCAGCACTCTGGTCCATCGGAGGGAAACAGACCCTGCCCTCTTTCATGTCCCTAGTGGTCCCCCTTTATGTTCAGGCTCCCGTAAGCCTTCAGATTCTGCATACGAGAGAGAAAAAAAAGCTGTATTTGTCTTTAGAGACTTGGCTTGTCACATATAAAACTGTCACCTTTAGCTCCACCTATTTTCTGGAAAATGACAAAAATGTCATTCTTAAGAGTAGGTACAATTTTGCCTTGTATACTCTTTGTATGCTTTATTTGTATGTTTCAAACTGAGTTTCTGTTCTTGAATGAACTTCTCTTGATATGGACATTGCCTTTAAATGTGTTGTTGAACTAGTGTGAAGTATCAAGCACTCTCATTAAGGTTTGTCATGTCGATTACATCAAAATATTGCTGCATAATAGTTTCATTAATTTCAGATTTTATAAACTTCGGTTTGGTGTGTACATCCATGTGATGGTCAGAGTTCTCTCTTTCCACCATGTGAATTCCAGCAGTGAGACCCGGGTCCTCAGGTCTGGCAGTGAGGGAGCAGCTGTGCCCACTGAGGCTGCCTGCTTTCCCTGTGTCTAGTTTTGGTTCCAGAGTAACATGGGCTTCGTAGGACATGTTGGGAAGTGTTTCTCCCCTTCTATTTTTTTTAAAGATTTATTTATTTATTATGTATACAGCAGTCTGTCTGCAGGCCAGAAGAGAGAGCCAGATCTCATTATAGATGGTTGTGAGCCATCATGTGGTTGCTGGGAATTGAACTCAGGACCTCTGGAAGAGCAGCCAGTGCTCTTAACCTCTGAGCCATCTCTCCAGCCTCCTCCCCTTCTATTTTTATGGAATTCTTTGAGGAACATTACTGTTAATTCCTCTGTAAATGTCTGGTAGAAGTCATCCACGGCTATGTTTGGCCTTGGCCCTTGGCTTTTTTGTTGATAGTTGAAATTTCTCAGTTTCATTGCTTGTTATTGATCTGTTCAATTCAGGCATTTTATATGCATTTAGAAATTTGTCTTTTTCTCCATGTTTTACAATTTATTGCAGTATAGGTTTTCTAAATCAGTCCTAAAGGTTCTTAGAGCCTTGCTATAATATCACCTTCATTTGTCTCTGTTTTGACTCTGTATCTTCTCATTTGATTAGTTTTGGCGTCAGTTTTGATCGTCCTTTCCTATAACTAAGCTTTTGTTTTGCGCTTCATCTCCTGTTTCATTAGGGTCAGCTCTCATCTTCAGCTTGTTTTAGCAGCTACTGCTTTGGGGTTTAGTTCTTAGTTTCCTGTGACCCTGGCCTGCGTTGTGAGACCATCTCACATCTCTCTCACTTTTCCACGTAGCAACTGAAAGCTATAAATCTTCCTCCTAGCCCTGCTTCTCATTGTTTTTAATCTGGTTTTGCCAGTTGGTGTTAGGACAGATTCTCAAGCAACTTGCAGGCTAAAGAAGAGGGGGGTGATGATGTAGCTGGACCTGGAGGCCAGTTCTTCCTAAGAGATGACTCTTATGGATGATTGTATCTTCCTCAGGACCCAAGGCAATAGCAGCTTTCCAGAGGTGTGCCACCTCCACACAGAGGTGCAGACTGAGAAAAGTGACTCCGACAACAGGATTAAAATCAGCACTGTTAGGTGCTGGATCACCCAAACATCATCAAGCTGTTCCACATCGTCGAAACCAAAGAGCACATCTACACGGTGATGGGTCATACTGCTGGGGAGATCTGGTGAATCACATTGAGAAGGTAGGCTGTTTGCAGGAGGAGCAGGTCCACCGTGTCTTCACACAGATGGTGTGTGCCGTTAACTACTGCCAGGAGCACAGTGTTGCACGTAGGGGACATCAAACCAGACAACATCCTGCTAGATGGCAAAAGAAGTGTCAGACTGTGTGACTTTGGCCTGACCGTCAAAGTCACCTCTGGGCAGGAGTTCAAAGGTTGTGGTATGGTGTGTGGTGTGGTGTGGTGAGGCCTGATATCCAGTGTGTGACAGAGATGGGCCATCCAGCTGGATCTGATCATAGCACTGTGTTGGCAGGTACAGTGGGATGGCGTGAGCAGCAGGCCCCGGTACCTAGAAATGTGTGTGTGCTGTGCTTGCGCCCCCATGTTAACAGCCTATATACAATATTAGTTTAAGGACATGTAGGACACTCACTATGTAGATTTCTAGATAGAAGGCCTGGGTAGACAGCATCTCTTCTGCTGTCCTATACACAATGATAGGTACCAGATCCTGCTAGATAACCTCAAACCCCAGTGCTGCCTGGGATACAATGATAGGTCTCAAGCCCCACTGGACACTCCTGTCAATGACCCACATAACCTGCTAGCTTACTGCTGGACACCTCATGTTCTGACATATATAACCAGGTAGATGCACTGCCGGACACCACTGTCATGCTACCTTACTTGTGCTGCTAGGTGCCAGGTCCTGCTGAAGAACCTCCCATTGCCTCAAATCCAGTAAGTATTGGTCCATTCATGACTTCCCACTAACCTCCACATTAGCTGGTAGGTATTGGGCCCTGCTGGACAAGCCCCCAATATATACATCACATGTATTTCTGGGTATTGGATCCTAAACGACCCCTGCAAAAATCCCACATTAACTGTTAGGCATCTGGCCATGTTGGATACTCCCTGCACTGTACCCACAACACAGTGTCCTTACTGGGCCCTGCTTGACAGCCTCCCACTAATGAAGTGCACATTTACTGCTATGCCAGGACCATCTTGGATATCACCCGCTCTCACTGATCTACTACAGTGTTACTTATCAGGCCTTGATAGACACCCCTTCATCTCCACCACCTAACCTATACTGTAACACCTACTTCCTACTTCCTCTACTGCTCCCCAATAATATACAGTGGTATCAGGCCTGCTGGATACCCCACTGCCTCTGTGACCACAAATCCACTTCTAGGTATCAGGCTCCATTTAACGTCCCACCCATCATAAACTGTTAGTTATCGGAGTGTGCTGGAAGCTTCTCCTCCTGCTGCACTGCACAAAATTGCTGGGATTGGCCTGGCAGTTCACCCTTCCTCTGCTGATACCCGGCCTACATTGCCAAGCTTCAGGTTCTGCTGTTTTCCTCCCCCAGCCTCAAAATGTGCTGTGTATCAGGCCCTAAAGCTAGTCATCAGACCGTGATGGAAATTACAGCCACGGCTGCTGAGTCAGCTTCCATCCCATGCGACATGCTAGGTTCAGACCAGGATAGACAGACACCTCCTTCCTGTGTGCACTTCTGCCCAGCATACACTCCTGCTTTTCCAGGCCCTGCTAGATATCCGCTGCCACATAAAAGCTGTGTATCAGCCAAGTTGCTTGCCAGGGCAGGCTACAGCCATACATACAGTGCTAGAATCAGACTTTGCCGACACCTCACCATTCTACTGCCCATATACGCTAGTAGGCAGTGGCAGTGGGTGTCCAGTACAACTGGAAATTAGAAGTGCTTTGGGGCAGCCATGCGGGTGGAGGAAGAAGGGCTTATTGAGCAGGGCCTGACACAACATATGGATCTGGACTGGGATCTGAATATAGCCGTGTAGGTGGGGCCTTGTCGGGGTGTCTACTGGGGCCTCATAACTAGCTCTGTTTTTCAGATGGTGGCAGGGAGGCCACACTGTCTGTCACCCAGGATAGTAAGTGGTATAGCCAGTCTTATGTGCTGTCCACACTTTAAAGCTTATATGGGGTGCTAGAATGGATGTGTCTAACACTGCCTGAAAGTTGTCTTTGTGTGGGGGGCAGCAGCATGGGAGAGTGGGGGTCACGAACTTCTAGGTGTTGGGCTTTGCTGGACAACCCCCTTCCCTGGCAGGCCACATTCACTGGAAGACATCAACTACTGCTGCATCCCTGGGCACAGAATCCTTCCAGGAATCAGGCCCTGCTGGTCCCTACCCCACATAAGCTGGTAGATACCAGGTCCTACTGGATGCCACTCTGCAGCGCTCTTATAAAACAGATGCTGCTGGAGGCCTACCCATACTTCGTGTATTGGACTAGATATCAGGCCATCTTGGACACATTCCCTCCCTGTCCTCATCACCCATAAATATTCTGCCATGTTTCAGACTATGCTGGTAGATCCACGATGCCTCACCCCACATGCAATGTTGGGTATCACATCCTTCTGGATGCCTCACCTCACATCAGTTGCTAGGAGTTGGGCCTGCTGGACCCCTGACTCACACTCGAGGTACACTGCTAAGGTTTAGTTCTGTTGACACTTGACTCCCAAACTTAGGATACTTCGAGGAATCAGGCCACACAGGACACCATTCCTCCTGACCACTGTATTATGCGTGGTATCAGGTCCCACTGGACCTGCTTCCCACACACAGTGTTTAGGGAAAGGCCCTGTGGGACACGTGTTCTCCCCTTTCCCCGTCATTGCCATCTGCATGCAATGACTAGCTTTTAAGCCCTGTTGGACACTCTCCTGCTATTTCCCCATATAAACTCATTTAGCCAGCTGCCCAAGTTGTCCCATTTACAGTAGATATCAGACCCTATTTGACATTCTCCACCTCACACCCAGTGCTAGGTATCACACCCTACTGGGCACCCCTCCAGTGCCTACAGCCACCTCACACCCACTGCTAGATACCATACCCTACTGGGCACCCCCTCCAGTGCCTACAGCCACCTCATACCCACTTCTAGGTATCACACCCTACTGGGCGCCCCCTCCAGTGCCTACAGCCACCTCACACCCACTGCTAGGTATCAGATCCAGCTGGACACCCCTGGTCATTGTCACATATAGCTACCTAAGAATTAGGCCCTGCTGGCCAACCCACCCCAGACCATCACCTTGTGTCCACTGCTGTTTCAGGACTTGGTACACACCCTCTGATGAGCCTTTCTCTCCTTCCCTCAAAGCTCCATTCCTAGCAGTGTAGTGGGCCAGCAGCAGTTGGGTGGTATCCAGCTGTGTGTGTGACCACCAGCTGTATGTGGAGGTGTCCGCAGTGTTTGCCCTGCTGGTCCTCATATCTGAGGACTCATGTGGGACAGAGAGGAAGGGAGTGTCTTCTAGACATGTCTGTTGGGCAGTGTCCATGTATGTGCTTGTCCTGTCAATACTGTCATATGCTTTCTGCTCAGTAAGAAAGCAAGCTTGCTGTCAGACACATTGAACACACACGGAGCATGGTTGAGCCTGCTGATGTGTTTCGCAGTCTCCTAAGGACTTAGGTTGCATGGGATGTATGCAGAGTTTGCTTTCCTGGCCTTCTCAGCATAAAGGTAAACATTCTGTGATCAGGTAGAGGAAGCCACAGTCTCTGGACTTCGCCCACACTGATCAGTCCCTCAGAATTACTCATACTCAGATTCCTGAGGAGAGCTTTGCCACCTCTCTTCGACCTGGTCTGGGTAATGGCTTTTCCTGGTCCAGAATGCATTTTCAACAAGGGTTAAGGGATGCTGTCGATACTGCTCAGGGCTACTCAGTTCTGAGAAAGTGCAGTGGTTTGAAATCACTAACAGTCTCTTTCCTGTGTCTTTCTCCTTTCAAGTGGCAAAAGAGAAAGGGCCCATCTCTGTGCTTGTTGAAGCGTGAGGAGCAGAGATCAGCCCGGCATGGACTGCAGGAAGCCTGGCTCTCGGGAAGGAGCCAGGCCAGAGCTCATGGGCACAAGTTCCTGCACCGTATGTCCAGTTGCTGGGTTTTAGCTATGCTTCCTGCTCCTTCAGCTTCCTGTAACACCAGCTATGATACTCTGGTCAAGCTGGTTAAGCATGGTGCCATTATCCCAGTTCCTGACTTACATTTCCATCATGTTCTGGAATCAGGTGAGCCATCCATGGGAACCAGAACCCTTTGGCCCCATTTGCATTTTTACTAGGCAGAGAGGTCATGTCCTCTCTTCCCTGGCAGATGTTCCAGCAAACTTCCTGAATGGGCTAAGACTGTTTCAGCTGTGTCTTGAGAACTCAACACACACTTGTGCCTGTCCTCCGGATTTAATCACCTTAGGAAGGGCTGTTCTCCTGTCCCCCTTCCCAGGACACTTAATATGAGTGTGAGGGACTTAGGGCATCCATCTCTCCTGCGTGACTTTCACCGCTCTGCTGGAGTCACAGCCAGCTTAGCCCCTGCAGGTGACATGACAGATGCAGGACAGTAGAGGACAGCATGGCTGGTACGTGTTGTGTAGGGCGGGCTGCACTGACAGTTTAGAGCACATGACAACGTTAAGGACTCTCGCAGCGGTGAGTCAAAGACAAAATAATCAGGGTTGATACAAAAGAGAATAGAAAAGCTTATTACTTGAAGGAGGTGAGGAGAGGACGGGTATCAAATTTAGGAGACTGCACCCTCCAATAAATAAAGCATGGGGTCTCTAGTAGGGGAGCCTGTACATGTGGGTTGATGTGTAGATCTGTTCCTGAGCATGCTCTGTGCGGGAAGGCTCTAGGATCCCAAGTATGCTCAGTGTAGGAGTTCACTACACTCCTAAGCATGCTTAAGGAAGAGTTTAATGCAGTCCTAGGCATGCTCAGTTTAAGTTCATACATCACACACTTTAGAAACCTAAATGACAGACAGAAATGCCAGTGGCAATGCTCATCTTTCTGTGCAGTATTGATGTTAAAACTAGGAGGAAGGTTGTTTTGAAGGTATCTGCTCCAGAAAGTGCCTGCCTCACAATGTGGCTAAGAATGCCACACTGAGACTTGTTGCCAGCCCTTGGGCACAAGGCACGCATGGAACTGTTTGAAGTAGGAAGCCATTTCTTCTAGACTTCATATTCAAATACTGCTGGGAAGCTGTATCCCATTCACTTAGTGCAGGCAAAAGCCATTTGATGAAAAAGATATAGAATAACATAGTTTCTTTTCCTCTGGCCTTCATATCTGATATCCTTCCTCTAATCGAGCGATTTTTCAACCCTCCAAATGTTGCAGCTGGAGCCCTCTCCATAACACTTGTGCTCTGTCTCAAACTTCCAGCCTGTGGCTCTTGGGAGGGAGGAGGGAGCCAGCATCTCTTGTTCTCGCTTCATTTGCTGTGATTCTAGACATAGGCAAAGGGGAGATTGAGAGTTGAGAGCTGGCCTGGCCTGAGTGTTCTGCCACAGCTGTGACCTGGCAAATGATGTTCCATCGACTAGGTTGTTGGCTGGTGATTGGCGACGGCCAAGAGGCTCATAGACAAGTAGTGTGTGTGAGTCTAGTACATGTCGGGAACATAATTTTAATAGTAATATTATTTCCTATAACCTGTAAGACTGTTTTTAGTTTTAGTCTATTAGTTCTCTTTACTTGTTTTTGTTTTTGACAGGGTTTCTCTGTGTAGCTTTGGAGCCTGTCTTGGCACTAGCTCTGTAGACCAGGCTGACCTGGAACTCAGGGATCCGCCTGCTTCTACCGCTGGTATTAAAGGCGTGCACCACCACCACCGCCTGGTGTTGTTTTATTTGATGAGCTTTTTGGGGTTTTCAACATGATGTCCTCTATGAATGTAACTTCTGCTTGCAGTCCCAGTGGGATGAACAGCTAACCTCCCTCCCTCCCTCCCTTCCTCCCTCCCTTCCTCTGCACTCACCCTGCTCTTTCTTTTCCTTTGGGAGACCACATTTTTAACTCTCTCCCTTTATCTCAGCATGGTGCTAAATGCCATTATTCCCAACACTGGGGAAGCTGAGACTCAAGGCCAACCTGGGCTACAGTAACAAAAGAACCTCTTCTCAAAACCGCGTTTTTCATTGAGGTTGCCAGTCTTCCCCTCTAAGCTGCAGTGTCTGGGTTGTTAATATGTAGCTCACTTACTGGTGTGGCTAGCCTTGCACTTTTCTTTTTGACATTTTCTGTTTCATCCTCCCTCTCCACTTTTATTTCTCGACTGCTTCCTTTAGTACTATATAGCTATTTTATTGTGTCATATTAATTATTTTGCTAATTTTGTAACCATGATTACTAGATGCTCTAATGATGTACCCAAACTTATTTCACATTAATAGTAATCTAGCTTTGATAAAATAGAGAAACTGCTTCAACACAGCTGTTAGTTTCTCCTTCTCTGTGCTGTAATGGCCACCTCTACTACATCTCTATGATGGACACCATCGACACATTGCTTTAATGCTTTATATCACACTAAGCCCTCTTGAATGTGTTAATTTTTATGCAGACTTTATTGCCTCTGTACTTGTCATTTATCTGTTTGAATTTGTTTTACCATCTAGTGCCCTTCCCTTCCACTCTGAAAAGACTTCCTTAGTATTTATTATGAGACAGGCTTGCTAGCTGTAAATTCTTTATCTGAGAATGCTTTTATATTCACTTCCTGTCGGAAGGGTAATTTGGCTGTTTATAGACTTCTGCTATGCTGAATATTTTGTTGAGACTGTTTAGTAAATTTTAATTAACACAATTACCTAGTTCTTATCTGCAGAATTTCTTCTTGGTTCTTCTTAGTTTATCTTATTTTTCTGGCCTTAATTTTATTATTATCCTATTCCTAAGTAACAATTTTACTACTCACATACTATTCCTATGTAGCAATTTTACTACAGTGGATGCTCTTCACCAGAATGACAATTACCTGACACCAAGTCACATTTCCCCCCTGTCCCCAGTGCTAGGGTACCGGCATGTGTGGCTCTAGCAAGCTTTTTACACGGGTGGTGGGGACCCAAATGAAGCATACACATTGGGTTCTCTTATCCACAGAGCCGTCTCCTCAGTCTTCCAAAATATTCTTTTTTTTTTCTTTGAAACAGAATCTCGCTGTGTAGACCTGACTAGTCTGTAACTTACTGTGTAGACCAGACTAACCTGTATCTCACAGAGGTCTGCCTGCCTCTGTGTGCTGGTGAGCTGTCTGGATGAGTTCACTGAAAACCAGAAATGGAGGAGGCCTTCACTGTCTGCTTGAACCACACTAAGTTCATATCCACCACCCCTTCATTTCTTATTAAGGTAAACGTCAACATTCTGACTTTAATTCTCCTCCCTTGGCTCTCGTTCTAAATCCCACCTCTGACCTCTCTGCATCAGGGCATGTTGTTCGTGTTTCCACATTATTACCAGGTGAGCAGCAAAGAAGAAAGCTTCCAGAAAAATGAACTTCTGCAAGACAACCAGAAAGTGTTGACAGTGGTGTCTTGATCTAGCAGTCTTCGGCTCTTCTGAAAAATGACCCGGCTTCTCTGTGGATCCACCGGGCAAGGGCCACAGTTTGCTGTTTCTGCTCGGGTTTGAATCTGAGCCTGTGTGTCTGCTTTAGTCACTTTCCCTCATCTCTAGGAATGAAGTGCATTTCTGCAGCTGCTCCCTAGGTTGTCTCAGCTCGCCTTTCCCCTTTCAGCAGTGAGCATCCCTTTACTGAAAATAACTGTTTTTATATTCAGATTAGCTGTGTAATTTTTTTTATCCTGATTACACTCTGGATGACACTGATGAGGTAAACATGTGGGAAGAAATTCACTTCCAGTCACCATGGAGGATGCTGTGGAATCAATTAAAAACGGTTGAGTAAGCTGTCCTTTGTGAGAGTTACATTGTCAAAGAACACCTGCCTAAAGTAGCTGTTTGGAGATATAGAATACGGGTTATGTTGCCAACTAGCTTTGGGTGAAGTGTGTTGCAAAACTGGATTACTGCAGCCTGGGGATGCTCTCATGGCAGCAGCGCTAGGCAGGGGCAATGAGCAGCAGTTTCTATTAGCCACAGGGCATAACCAGTACTGTGTATCGTGGGGAACTGTTAACATGTCATATTGTGTTCATGTCCAAAAAAATCACCTGAGCTTTTAGGAATATGAGATATTTGATATTCTATCATAAACTGCTATATGATTTTTGCCTAGTTATACCCTAATGTATGTTCTGAGCATATTTAAGGCAGGCCATGTAGGGCTGTAATGCTTGATAGTTTGGGTGTTAAACACACATGTAACTTGGGATGTTTCCACTGATGGTGATTAGGGACATACAACACCATAACTGAAGGGGCAGGTGCCTTTCTGTGTGTGGGTGTGGTTGTAGCACCCCTTTAAAGAAAGCTTGTCTGGTTTCTGTTTTGATAAGTGTGTCTCATTTCATCAGTGGCGTGATGCTGGGAGATAGTAGTCTCATCTTGTGGCAAGAAGGGTTGCTGGGAGATGGTTGAGGGGGCGTGGACTGAGACTCCAGAGAGCTGCTGCAGAAGCTGCTGGGCACGAGCCCCACTTCCCCGGTAGGAGTAAGTAGTGTCCAGCTGTGGCAGAGGTTTGGGACAGGAAGAGAGGGTTAGAGGGACCCAGATTATAACGTCTCAAAGGTATAATGAAAAATTCCATAGGGAGTGTTTGTAACGGACATTTGTTGGCAGAGCGACCTTTATTGGCAGAGCTCTCAGTGTGAAGTAGGTGAATTTAACCCAGTAGATGAGGACTCTAGAAACAGAGTCTAGACAAAACATGTCTCAGAGTATCTCCTGGGTCTTAATTTTTTTTTTCCTGAAAGTGTTCCTTAATGGAACTTTCAGATGTCTGGGAGAGGACATCCTGCACTTTGAAAAGAGACAGATGTCATCCAAAGCATTGTGGCCAGCAGGACATGACTTCAAGTTTTTTTGGGTGAGGTTGCTAAACACATAAGTGAAAAGTTTATCTATATCCCTGGTTTTAAGGGGCTGGCCACACAGGTTCTGTGACTACCGGGGAAGCACCCAGTGCACTGTTTGTCTTTCCTTTTCTGCAGAGCTCCACAGTTTCCTTTCCCACCCAAACATTTTCATGCTCTTGGCTGAGGTGTTTTGGGGTATTTCTCTTCTTTCAGAGGCTCCCAGAGTCCATCCATTGCTCTCCCACTCAGGAAGAGTCATGCATGCCAGCCCATGCATGCAGGGAGTGAGCACGGAAGACGGGGGCCCAAGCACCAGTGCTAAGAACGGTGGTGCAGTTGCAGAGGATGCCTGTGACAGCATGGAGGCCCCAGCGCCAGCCGGGAGGGGTGAGCGCAGAGGCACCCTTCTTCAGTCGATGATTATGGCGGTGTCTGTCACGAGGAAAGCAAGGTAAAGGAGACTTGGGCCTACCTCCCTGAGTGCTGCCCTTGGCTGTTAGTTTCTTGTATCTTGCAGGCAGTGTGGCGCTAGGCGACTTGAGTGCCCTCCTGAGACCGGCCTGAAGCTTGGGAGTTTTTACACCACTGACATAAGAGAGTACCTGGACTAGGGCTTCTCTCATGGTTCTGTAGGTAGCCTGGCTTTTGACCTATATCAGAAAATTGAATAAATACGGTATGAACTTTGAAAGTGTGTCACTCACAGGAAGCTTATACTTACACTCACAGGAAGCTTCTAAGTGTTTGCAATAATCACCTTTCTACAAAATTGCTCCTGTCATTGGAAATGGTGAGTTGTCCTTGTACTTAGGAGACTGTCCATGTAAACAGAAGCAAAGATTAGCCATGCTCCAGCTAGCTCCATGCTGTAGCTCCATTAATGGACAGTGATGTAATTTTGCACAACTGAATATCAGGTCTTTTCATTCTATCTTGTATCTTCCTGTGAACATAATAGTGGCAATAATAAGAAAATTATCGTGAGAATCAGATGGGTAAAAGGAACTTGCAACAAAGACTTAATAAATTGTATATGACTTATCTATTATGTAATGAAGTGTGTGTGTGTGTGTGTGTGTGTGTGTCTGTATGTGTGGTGTGTTTGAGAATATGAGGAAGTGTGTGCTTTGACTTTGATTTAAAGGACATGAGAACTGTGGGGTGAGATTCTCATATGTAAATGTGAAGCTGTGCTTGCTGGCTTCTTGAGTAGTGTGGCAACTCAGGGTATGTGACTTGTGTACTTTTTAGGACATAAATTGGGACTAATGTTTGAATTAGTTTGAGATTGTTTTAAACTGAATGATAAGAATCTAATGTGTATATTTGCTTGTGGATGATGGTGTTTAGATTTTTTAAATTAAAGAATTTTGGTAGAGTGTAAAGTTTAGTGAGATAACATGCTTGGACTTGGGGTTAGGTATTTGTAATTTGGGAATATTTTCTGTCTCTTTTTTCCCCTTGAAAGCTAGAGTATTTTAGCTTATCATGGAATTTGGAATATATACATGTGCTGGGCAAGAAATAATTGCATGTGAACAGCATTAAAGAAATGGATTGTGTATCTGTGATTGTGCAAATGGGTAAATACTGTTGAAAATATAGGCAAATTGTGTATTTGGGATGTCATGGATGGTTACAGGATTTGTCTATGTGTATGCTAGCATGTGAGGTCAATGTGAGCAATTAGGGGCTGGTAGAATGGGTGCATATATCTGAGATGTGGAGTTCATATGACTAGAAATCTGGAAGATAGAGTTGTCCTTGTGAACACTCAAGGTATATTGTTTTGTTTCTGCAGGAGGTATGAAACTATATTGGAGGATATAGTTACATATTTGTAGTGTTCTGTTTATTTATATAGATGTTTGGTGCTTGTAGAGGACCACATGTATATGGACTTTGTATTTCTTCTATACCTCCTGGGTATGTATGTTTTCTGTTTATGGCCAGAATTTTGTATTAGGTGACAGTATGTTTACTAAAGGGTCATGAAAATTTGGGTGAATGTTTTATGTGACTTTACATACTGTAACTAGAGAGTAATTGGTGTATATATATATAGGAAGTAAGGATGTGTGCATCTGATGGATAGGTATGATTGTATGTTTCACAGGCAAGTGTGGGAAATGTATTTACTGCATTAAAGTTTATGATACTGTTATTTGTTAGTATTGGTGATCTAGGAAGGAAGTGGTTTCTATCATAATTCTGTATTGGCAGATGATTTTTATTTTTATTTTTTAAATTTATTTTTCTCTCATATATTACATCCCAACCACAATCTCCCTTTCCTCCTCTCCTCTCACCCTCTCCCCACCTTCCTTCTCCCCCAGATCTACTTCTCCTTTGTTTCTCTTCAGACCGGCTCTAGCAACCAAACATGTCATATCAAATTACAATAAGACTAGGCTCCTCCCCTCATATTAAGGCTGGATGAGGCAACCCAGTAGGAGGAATAAAGTCCTATAAGCTTTCAAAAGGGTCAGAGACAGCCCCCTCTTCCACCCTTAGGAGTCCACAAAAACACCAAACCACACAACTATAACATATGCAGAGGACCTAGGTCAGACCCATGCAGGCTCCCTGGCTGTCAGTTCAGTCTCTATGAGCCCCTGTGAGCCCTGGTTAGTTGATTCTGTGGGTTTTCTTATGGTGTCCTTGACCTGTCTGGCTCCTATAATCCTTCCTCCCCTTCTTTCACAGGACTCCCTGAACTCCTCTCAGTGTTTGGCTGTGGGTCTCTGCATCTGCATCTGCAGTTGCTGGATGAAGCCTCTTTGATGACGGGTATGCTAGGCTTGGGTCTACAAGTATAGCAGAGTATCACTAGGAATCATTTCATTGACTTTGTTTCCCGTTGTGTTTGGTTCTATCCTAGGTCTCTGGTCCCCCAGGCAGGGTCAGGTGCAGGCTCCCTCTTATGGATGGGTCTCAAGCTGAACCAGTCATTGGTTAGTCACTCCCACAATTGTCCCAGCACATCTTGAAGGCACACACAATTGTAGGTGGAAGATGCTGGGTTGATGTCCCAATACCTCCACTGGAAGCCTTGCCTGGTTACAGAAGATGGCCTGTTCAGGCGCTGTATCTCCCATTACTAGGAATCTTAGCTAGGGTCACCCTCACAGATTCTTGGGAGTTTCCATTGTACTAGGTTTCTACTTGGCCCTTGAATTCCCCACCCCCAGTTTCAGTCATCTCTCCAGGTACTCTTTCCTCCATCCCGCCCACTCCCAATCCACCCATACAATCTATTCTTTTCTATTTGTTTGTTTGTTTGTTTTTCGAGACAGAGTTTCTCTGTAGCTTTGGAGCCTGTCCCGGAGCTAGCTCTTGTAGACCAGGCTGGCCTCAAACTCATAGAGATCCGCCTGCCTCTGCCTCCCTAGTGCTGGATTTAAAGGCGTGCGCCACCACCGCCCGGCTCATAAAATCTATTCTATTTTCCCTTCCCAGGGAGATTCATGTGCTGTTCCCCCCTCCCCCCACCAAGTCTTCCACATTACTTAGCCTCACTAGTCTGGGGATTACAGCATGATTATTTATTTTACAGCCAATATCGACTCCACTTATAAGTGAGTATATACCATGTTTATTTTTCTGGGTCTCAGTTACCTCACTCAGGATGAATTTTTTCCTAGTTCCATCCAGTTACCTGAAAATTTTGATGTTATTTTTTAACAGCTGTGTAGTACTCCATTGTGTAAATGTACCACATTTTCTTTATCCATTCTTTGGTTGAAGGACGTTGTTTCCAGTTTTTGTCTGTCTTAGGGTTTCTTTTCCTGTGAAGAGACACCGTGACCACAACAAATCTTATAAAGGAAAACATTTAATTGGGTGGCTTATGGTTTCAGAGGTTTAGTCCATTATTATCATGGTCTGACATGGTCCAGTGGAGGTAGACATGGTGCTGGAAAAGGAGTTGAGAGTCCTAGGCAACAGGAATTGAACTGAACTAGGCAAACCTTGAGCATGGGAGACCTCAAAGCCCACCCCCACAGTGACACACTTCCTCCAACAAGGCCACACCTACTTCAACAAGGTCACACCTCCTAACAGTGCCACTCCCAGTGAGCTTATGGGGGCCAGTTACGTTCAAGCTACCACACTGGCTATTATGAGTAAAGCTTCTGTGGACAAAGTTGAGCAAGTGTCCTTGATATGGGATGGAGCAACCTTTGGGATATGCCCAGGAATAGTTCAACTGGGTTTTGGGGTAGATTGATTCCCAAATTTCTAAGAAACCATCATATGATTTCCAACGTGGCTATGAAACTTCAAGCTCCCACCAGCAGTGGAGGAGTGTTCGCCTTGCCCCATAGCCTCACCAGCATGGGCTGTTGTTTCTCATGGGTTGTGTTTTTGATCTTAGCCATTCTGTAGGTGTAAGGTGAAATCTGAATCATTTTGATTTGCATTTCCCTGTTGGCTGAGGATGTTGAACATTTTTAAGTGTTTTGTAGCAATTTGAGATTCCTCTGTTGTGAATTCTCTGTTTAGATCCGTGCATCATTTTGTGTGTGGGTGTGTATGTGTTTTGTTTTTTGTTTTTGTTTTTTTAATTTCTTTTAAAATTACTTTATAAATAATACCACCGAAAATTTCCACTTCCTCCCCTCCTCCCACTTCCCACCCACTCCCCCACACACCTTTCCCCCTACCCCCCTCCAGTTTTAAGAGAGGGCAAGGTACCCTGCCCTGTGGGAAGTCCAAGGCCCTCCCCCCCTACATCCAGGCTTAGGAAGGTATGCATCCAAATAGAATAGGATCCCCAAAAGCCATTTGTCTCTACATGCAGTAGAGACAAATCCCAGTGCCATTATCATTGGCTTCTCAGTCTGCCCAATTGTCAGCCACATTCAGAGGGTCTAGTTTGATCCCATGCTCGTTCAGTTCCAGTCCAGCTGGAATTGGTGAGCTCCCATTAGATCAGGCACATTGTCTTAGTGGGTGAACCAACCTCTCGTAGTCCTGACTTCCTTGCTCATCTTCTCCCTCCTTCTGCTCTTCAACTGGACCTTGAGAGCTCAGTCCAGTGATCTGATGTGGGTCTCTGTCTCTATCTCCATCTGTCGCCAGACAAAGGTTCTATGGTGATATTCAAGATAGTCATCAGTCTGACTACAGGACAAGGCCAGTTCAGGCACCCTCTCCTCCACTGCCCAGGGTCCTAGCTGGGGTCATCCCTGTGGACTCCTGGGAACCCCTCTAGAGCCAAGCCTCTTGCCAACCCTAAAATGGCTCCCTCAATTAAGATATCTCGTTCTCTGCTCCCATATCCGTCCTTCCTCCATCTCAACCATCCCACTCCCCTAAGCTCTGAAGCAGGCTGTGTTGGGGGTTCCAGGGACCTCGCAGATGAAAAGGCGGACTTGGGGGCAGGGTGGAATGGGTAAAGAAAGCCAGCAGCAGTAACACCCCCCCACCCCACTGCTGGATGGCCAGAAAAGCTTAGGGAATTGAAGGGGGGCCTGGATTCAGTCCCTCTGGGACTGACCCAGAGAGTTGCACTTCAGGCTGTGGCCCCTTACTCACCTCTCTGGTTCTCCTCAGCATGGGAGCAGGGTCTCTTGCAGGATTCCAAGGACCTCACAGGCAAAAAGGCGGGCTTGGGGGCAGGGTGGGATGGGTCAAAGAAAAAAGCTGGGATTTTTTTTTTTTTTGTTTTGATTTTTTAAGACAAGGTTTCTCTGTAGCTTTGGGGCCTGTCCTGGAACTAGCTCTTGTAGACGAGCGTAGCCTTGAACTCACAGAGATCCTCCTGCCTCTGCCTCCCAAGTGCTGGGATTAAAGGTGTGTGCCACCACTGCTCAGCTCAGTACACCATTTTTTAATTGGATTATTTGATTTGTTGATGTTTAGTTTCTTGAGTTCTTTATGTATTTTGGATACTAGCCCTCTGTCAGATGTGGAATTGATGAAAATCTTTTTCCATTCTATAGGCTTCCATTTTGTCCTATTGACAGTGGTCTTTGTCTTAAGAAGCTTTTCAGTTTTATGAGGCCATATTTATTGATTGTTGATATTAGAAGATGTCTTCTATGACAAAGTGTTCAAGGCTATTTCCCACTTTCTCTTCTGTTATGCTCAGCATATCTGGTTTTATGTTGAGGTCTTTGATATACTTGGTCTTGAGTTTTGTGCACGGTGACAGATATGACTCTATTTGCATTCTTCTACATACCAACAGTTAGACCAGCACCATTTGTTGAAGATACTTTTTCCCACTGTATATTTCTGGCTTCTTTATAAAAAAAAAAATCAGGTGTCTATAGGTCTGTGGATTTACATATGGGTCTTTTATTCAATTCCATTGATTGACCTGTCTTTTTATGCTAATACCATGTGGTTTTTATTTCTGTAGCTCTGTAATACAGCTCGAAATCAGGGATGGTGATGCCTCCAGAAGTTCCTTTATTGTACAGGATTGTTATAGCTATCCTAAGTTTTTGTTTTTTCCTATAAAGTTGGGTATTGTCTTTTTCAAGGTCTCTAAAGAATTGTGTTGGAATTTTGATGAAGATCTGTGTTGAATCTGTAGATTGCTTTTGGTAGAATGGCCATTTTAGTGTGTTAATCCTACTGACCCATGAGCATGGGGAGCTTTCCATCTTCTGATGTCTTCTTCAAAGACTTGAAGTTATTGTCCTACAGGTCTTTCCCTTGCCTGGTGAAATCCTCAAGGATTTTATGTTATTTGTGGTTATTATGAAGGGTATTGTTTCCCTGGTTTATTTCTCAGCCTGTTTGTCATTTATATATAGGAAGGCTACTGATTTTTTAGATGTATATTCTTTTTTATCGTTTTTAATGAGCTATACATTTTCTCCATACCCCTTTCCTCCCCTCTGCCCTTCTGCCCTCTCCTGTGACCCTCTCACTCCCAATTTATTTAGGAGATCTTGTCTTTTTCACCTTCCTATGTAGATCCATGTGTGTCTCTCTTAGGGTTCTCTTTGTTGTCTAGTTTCTCTTGGTTTGTGGCCTGTAGACTGGTTTTTTTTTGTTTTATATCTTCATTCACTTATGTGTGAATATATATTATATTTGTCTTTCTGGGTTTGGGTTACCTTACTCAATGTGTTTTTTCTAGATCCAGACTCTTCACTGAAGGTGTTTATCAGCTGTAGGAGTTCCTTGGTAGATTTTTTTGGGTTACATATGTACACTCTCATATAATCTGCAAATAACAATACTTTGGCTTTTCCCTTTCCAATTCGTATCTCTTGATCTCCTTCAGTTGTCTTATTGCTCTAGCTAGAACTTTAAACACTATATTGAATAGATGTGGAGAGAATGGACAACCTTGTCTTGTTCCTGATTTTAGTGGAATTGCTTTAAGTTTCCATCCATTTAATTCAATGTTGGCTTTAGACTTGCTGTAAATTGTCTTTATTATGTTTATGTATGTCCCTTAGTGTCCCTGATCTCTCCAAGACTTTTTATCATGAAGGGGTGTTGGATTTCATCAAGGTTTTTTTTTTTCTTTTTTTTAGCATCTAATGAAATAATCGTGGTCTCCCCCCTTTTAGTCTGTTATATGGTGGGTTATATTGACAAGTTTGTGTATGTTGAGCCATCCCTGAATCTCTGGTATAAAGCCTACTTGAACATGGTGGATGATCTTTTTGATGTTTTCTTGTAGATTTGAGAGTATTTTATTGAAATTTTACATCAGTGTTCATAAGGGAAATTGGTCTGTAATTTTCTTTCTTTGTTGAATCTTTGTGTGGTTTGGATTTCATGGTAAGTCTGACCTCATAAAGTAAATTTGGCAATGTTCTTTCTGTTCTACTGTGTGGAATCATTTGAGGAGTATTGGTATTAGCTCTGCTTTGAAAATCTGGTAGAATTTTGTGTTAAAAACCATCTGGTTTTGGGCTTTGTTTTTGCTTGAGAGACTTTGATGACTGCTTCTATTTCCTTAGGGGCTGTAGGTCTTTATAAATTGTTCATCTGATACTGATTTAACTATGATAAGTGGTATCTATCAGGAAAATTGTTCATTTCTTTTAGATTTTCCAATTTTGTGTAGTACAGTTTTTTGAACTATGGCCTAATGATTGTTTGGATTTCCTTGGAATCCCCCTGCATTTCTGACTTTGTTAATTAGGATCCTCTCTCTTTGTCTTTTAGTTAGTTAGGATGAGAGTTTATCTATCTTGTTGATTTTTTTTTAAAGAACCAAGTCTTTGTTTTATTGGTTCTTTGTCTTGTTCTCTTTGTATTTTATTGATTTCAGTCCTCAGTTTGTTTTTTCCCATCGTCGACTTCTCTTGAGTGTGTTTGGTTTTTTTTTGTCCTAGGGCTTTCAAATGCGCTGCCAAGGTGCTAGTGTGAGGTCTCTCCAGTTTCTTTGTGCAGACATTTAGTGCTATGAACTTTTTTCTTAGCGCCACTTTCATCGTGTCTCATAATTTTGGGTATGTTGTGCACTCATTTCTATTGAATTGTAGGAAGTCTTTAATTTCTTTCTTCAGCCTTGACCCTGCAGTCATTCAGTAGAGAGCTGTTCAGGGTCTGTGAGTTTGTAGGCTTTCTGCTGTTTCTGTTGTTGATAATATCCAGCTTTAAACCTGGTGGCCTGATAGGATACCAGGGTTTGTTTCAATTTTCTTGTATCTGTTGAGACTTGCTTCATGGAGAGAATTTCATGAGGTGATGAGAAGAAGGTATATTCTTCTGTATTTGGGTGAAATGTTCTGCAGATATCTGATAGGTCCATTTGGTTCATAACATCTGCTATCCCATTGTTACTGTTTCTTTTTCTTTTTTTCAACAAGAAGCCATAACTTTACTAGTGATAGAAACAGTACAAATTTCAAACCAAGCTGTAGTTCCACCTTTGAAACCAAAAGGGGGGGAGGGGATGGGGAGTGTCCTCGCTGTCAAATAGTTACATTGTTAATTCCATAATAGCATTTACAATATCATTACTGTTGTTTTTCAGGGCTGGGACTGCCTTTGCTCTGGACACATTCTTGCCTGTGACATGACCAATTCTATGTCCTTAACTTCCACACCTGTCTCATCAACCTCTTCCTCCTCACTCTCCTCTTGTACTGTCGGAGTCTGAGTATTTTCTTGAATGTTTGAAACAGCTTCACCTTGAACTTTGAACTTCCCAGCAGCTGCTAACTGTGCTTGCTGAGACAAATCTTCAATCTTGGCTTCTCCAAATACGATGTAGATGTCTGAAGCCGGGGTCTTGTAGACATCTGGTTTGGTGATGACGAAGAGGATATTTTTAGATTTCCGGATAGTGACTCTAGTAACCCCTGTAACCTGCCGAAGACCCAGTTTGGACATAGCCTTCCGTGCTTTCTTTTCACTCCGGCTCTGCTTTGCTTTACTGACTGGTTCTTCATCGATTTCAGCTGCTGCCGCCAGCTGGGCTTGTTGTGTGGCTGTTTGTGTAGAGTCGTATTCCTCGAGCTCTGGTACTGATTCATCGCCGTCAGATTCTGTTCCTGACCCTGTCTCAGCCTGGGGCTGTGGCAGCTCCTGCTCTGTGGCAGGGACGGTTTCTGTTGCTTCGCCAGGCATTTTGTGCGGAGGACGCAGAACCAAGATGGCAGCGGAAAGAGAGCGAGCGAGAGCGTGACCCACGCTCCTCTGTTTCGTTTTTGTTTGGCAGACCTGTCCATTGGTGAGAGTAGGGTATTGAAATTTCCACTATTAATGTGTGAAGTTTGATCCATAGTCCTCTGCATGTGCTGGGAACTGGAACCAAATCCAGCAGCCAAGAGGCCCACACACGCTTTTCGTCTGCATTTATAGTACATGAGACCACTCCTAAGTTATCTTACAGGCTATTGGCTGAAGGAGTTCCCACAGCACACTTATCTAGATTTTCCATCTCCCTCAGTTTGTGTTTTCCTTATTGCTTTTGTTTCAATTTCCAGGTCTTGAACAGTTTTATTCATTTCCTTCATCTGTTTTTTTTTTTTTTTGTAGCTTTCTTTAAGGGGTTTATTAATTTCCTCTTTAAGGACTTTTTTTTGTGTGTGGTTTTTCAAGACAGGGTGGTTTCTTTGTAGCTTTGGAGCCTGTCCTGGAACTAGCTCTTGTATGCCAGGCTGGCCTCGAACTCACAGAGATCCGCCTGCCTCTGCCTCCCCAGTGCTGGGATTAAAGGTGTGCGCCACCACCACCTGGCTTTAAGGACTTCTGTAATCTTCAAAAAGTTGTTTTTTTAGGTTTTCTTGTGTTTCAGCTGTGTTGGAATGTTCAGCGCTTGCTGTAGTAGGATAGCTGGCCTCTGGTGGTGACATATTGCCCAGGCTGTTGTTGATTGTGTTCTTTCACTAGCTTCTTTGCCTCTGGGTTTGGGATAATTCTTGGTTTAGGTGCTGATTTCTAAGTTTGTCTTTGTTGTATGGGCATTTTATCCCTTCATTTCTGTTTTCTCTCTGGTTTCAGGCCTAAATAGCCTGTGGTTCTGGTAACTTGTGAGTCCTCTGGTCCAGTAGGGTACCTCCACAGGGGTTTTGGCAGCCTGCATGACGTCTTTGGTTCGGTGGGGGTGGGGGGTTCTGGGTACCAGTGTGGCCTCTGGTAGATCTGGGGTCTTCTGCTGGAGTTGTCTGGGATTTGGTGACGGGGTGTGGGGGACTGGGCAGGCTCTAGGGGAGTGTTGGTGGTTTGCAGGAAGGGTCTTACCTGGGTTTCTGGATTCCAGCTTGGCCTCTGGTGAAACAGGAGGCGTCTTCTGGGTTTGTGGGTCTGGATATAGGGACAGGTGATTTTTGAACAGTATCCTAACACCTCTATGTGTGTTGGACATTTAAAGTGGTTGTGTAGATCCAGGTAAGTACATGAAATATATATCACAAAAAATAGAGTAAGGTATATTAGTATTATATTAGATTTGGTTTATGATAGAGTGTTTCTAGGTATGTAAGAGTATGTTTAGGGGATGAGTTTGGGAGGCTGTATTCTTTAGGTGTGAAATATGGTATAGTGTGTTACAGAGATGTAAGTTTAGGTAGTTGAAATGTTTGCATGTATGTGTGTTTGGTAGTTGTATGTATATAGACACAGAAATTAGTGTACAGGCATTTGTGTGGTTGTCAATGTGGGTGTCTCTATCCTATTACCTCTTGGTACTGGGCCTGGAACCCAGGCAGGGCTCTGTTTATGAGAGATTGATGTTTTTTCCTGTGAGTATGTATCTGAGTATTTGGCTAGCCATTCATAGATTTTGTGAAAGCATATTTGGGGTCTGTAAGTATATAGGCGACTCTGTAGTCCTCTTTGTGTTTATTCAGGTAGCATTTTTGAAGATTTTGCTTGTATTTATGTTCCCACTATTAGTGTTTGGTCCTGTATGTTACATAAGTATGTGGTGTTTTTTTTTTTGTTGTTGTTGTTTGTTTCTTTTTTTTTTTTTACTTTAGATGTATTTGAGTTCTTGGGATTCATGCAGGTGTTTTATGGTAGATATGGCTGCTTCCTTGTTGGTTATTAGAGTTAGATAGGCTGTGGAGATTAAGGTATATTCAGGAATTGTGGAGTATATTTACTGGGAACTGCTAATTTCCTGTGGATGCATTTCAGGGTGATACATGAGAAAATTGTGTGTAGTCAGTAGTTTGTAGTCTGTATCTGTTGGGCTCCTATTGTGTTCACATGAGCTGTCTTTCCTCTACATGTAAAAGGCACTTGTTGCTTGTGTGTGCATAGTTATGGCAGGGGCATATACATAACCCGGAGAAAGTAGGTGTTTTGTTTTTTCCTCTAGAAGTCAGGCAGTAACAAATGACATATCTGTGTGTTCAGGATGTAGATAGTAGGTGTATGCTTGTGTTCACAATCTATGAAGTGTGTATGTTCTGGAAATGTGTGCTGTGACTTGGTGGTTGGGGTAGAGACTATTACATGGGAGCAGGTGGACTGTATGCCATATTTATGGGGAAAGGATGGTGAGTGTGCAGTAGCTGGCATTGGTAGCAGGTGATTCTCATCTCTTCCCAGTTCTGTGTTCAGTGGCATTAGGTTGGTAGATTGAAATTTGTCCTGCTGATAGTGTTATATGATATAAAAGCCAAGGCTTATCCCCCATCTCCCATAGGATATCTTACTATTTACTGGAATTCCCCCTATGTGTGTATACATGCATTCATGTATACAATATATATGATCAGATGGTTTTGTAAACAGTATCAGGCAACAATGAATCGGCATGTGTTGGAAATCTGTGTGAATTGTTATTGGCTCATCAGGCTATTGCATTACTCTATATATTGTGTTAGTTAATTCTTTAGGACCAACCAGTTCTCTTCAATGCTGATTTTGGGTTATACTGTTTGCAGATGAAGTTGTCTGTATCTTAGTCATTAGATGTACCTTCAACCTCTGTGTTCCTGGGATGTACATGTCAAAATAACTGCGTGTGGTGGAGAGATAGCTGTGAAGGATGTATCTGTCATGCTGTGCTGTCTGTGTGATTGGTGGTGGCAGTCACAGTGCTGGGATATTTCTTTGACAGGCAATGAGATGTGCTGAGTCTTCATTGATGTCAATCTCCCTGAGAATCATTTGGCAGTCAAGATTCTGCTGACTCCGCTGTGGGATAGTTGTGGGCTAGAATACCCTCATCGGAGCGTAGCAATTGAAAGCCATCAGATCACGTGTTCCTACTGCCGCGTGCCCCTTTCATGTTGAGTAAGTACTACTAGGTATTAGATTAGGCAGGTTAACTGTCTTAATAGTTGTGAACCAACATGTCTCTATTGAAGACTGAGACCTTGTAGGACCCCTTATATTGAGGACAGTGTATGTAGTTCTATTGAAGACTGAGACCTGTAGGACCCTTATATTGAGGACAGTGTATGTAGGGTTGTTGGCTTGTGTACATGTCACAGTACACATTGAGAAGTGAGAGAACACTTTTGTAGAGTTGGTTCGTTCCTTCCACATTCACGTGGATGCCATGATTATCACTTGCCTCCAACACTTTACCTGATAAGCCATCTTGCCTGACCCCTCACCACTTTTAAAGGCCCTCTGACTCTCATTATGTTACACTGGGGACCAAACCTTAATATCCATTTGTGGGAGGGAACCACTTGCAAGTCATAAAAGACCACCATACCATTTCTTGAAAATCATGGAATCATCTCAGTTGTGGAGTGAGGGCAATAAAGCAACACATCGGGCATTGCAGGTGCCGGAGAGACCGCGTTAGAAAGAGATCGGTAAACCATGTGGGTGGTGAGGGGACTTCAGTAGGGGAGCCTGAAGTCTTGGCTGAGAGGGTGAGTTTCGCAGGAGATGGACTTTGAGCTGAATTTGTGGAAAATGTGGTACATTTACACAATGGAGTCCTACACAGCAGAGAAAAATAACATCTTGACATTTGCAGGCAAATGGATGGAGCTAGAAAATACCATTTTGAGTGAGGTAACCCAGACCCAGAAAGACAGTTATCACATGTACTCACTCATAAGTAGTTTTTAAACATAAAGCAAAGAAGACCACCTACAAATCACAATCCCAGAGAACCTAGACAACAATGAGGACCCTAAGAAAGACATACATGGATCTAATCTACATGGAAAGTAGAAAAAGATAAGATCTCCTGAGTAAATTGGGAGTATGGGGACCTTGGGAGAGGATTGAAGGGAGGGGAGAGGCAGGTAGAGGAGCAGAGAAAAATTTAGAGCTCAATAAAAATCAATAATATATATATATATATATAATAAAATAAAAACTACTTTTATAAGGGCACAAAATCTGATTTGTAAAATTCAGGTAGAGGTTGCATAGTGCTCTTTGCCTCTGCTTCTTCTAGCACAGTGGTTCTCAACCTTCCAAATGCTGTGCCTCTTTAATACGGTTCTTCATGTTGTGGTGACCCCCAACCATATAATTATTTTGTTGGTACCTCATAACTAATTTTTCTACTTCTATGAATCATAATGCAAATATCTTTGTTTTCCGATGGTTGTAGATGGCATCTGTGAAAGGGTTGTTCGACCCAAAGGGGCCACAACCCACAGGTTGAGAAAGCACTGTTCGAGACTCGGCGTTTGCACAATGGCTCCATCTTGTTCTTCCTCTGTGAATTCTGGATGCTGGCAGACTTGCTTGTACAGCTGTCTTTGCCCCCCGTGGGAAGCTAAATCATGCATGTGTGCTTCTTCCCAGGTGAAGTGGAAGATCTGGCTCCAAGGGACCAAAGTTTGGAGTAACTCCATGGAGAGACAACCCACTGCCCACTCGGAAAGGTAAACTGGCACAGCACTGACCTCCCTCCTGGTGTTTCCGGAATACAGGCTGACTGCTTTGCCTTTGACTCTGGAAGTTGTACCTGTCTGACTCTTAGAGAGTAGGGTGATATGGCCTAGGCCACCCCATTATTGGGCAGGTGAGATGCCTACCTGAAATTCTGTTTCTTACCCGGAACGATGCCCACCCCTAGCATTCTTTAAACCATATACTTGGGAGTAGGGAGAATTGCCTATATACCCAGATCACGGTTATACTGTTTTCATCTGCATTTCCAAAGTCACATATCCTTAGCTCAGTCTTGCTAGTCAGATGCTTGCTAGCACAGCCCTTGACATTCTGTGGACGGTTTCCTTGGCAACCACTTGACATAGTTCTTGCCACATTTGACTTGGAGTGACCTGGACAGGCCCTTGTCCTTCTCTCCTCCCTTCTTCGCTGTTTTTGCACTTCTCAAACCCCATTTCCCTGAGTGGAATCATTCATTTTCTCAGGACTTCTCTTACCATGTAAGTACCACTTTCCACCACAGGGCTCAGCAAAGCCATCAGAGCCCCAGCCTAGTCCCGAGAGCACCCCTCCCCCCACATCAACCTCTTTCCACCCTCTGGTAAACACAGTCTTTTCTGGCCTGGTGACTGGGCATGGAACACTGTCTTTCTTATCCCTCATTCTATCAGTAATGCCTGTCCCTTCTTTGTCTTCTTCCAGTTCCTGATAGTTATGGGGACCTCAGCCTGTGATAGCCAGTGTCCTTAATGGCTTCCATGAGCTAGTCTGACAGGAACTGAATCATCTCATATGGCTTTAGGCCTTGTAGCCTTTGTCCTGGGGCTGCTGTATGACTCAGTTCTCTGCTTCCGTGGTACTCAGAATGGTTCCTTCCACCTCATGTCTGGCCTTGGGGGCCAGGCTATGAGAGGCTTTGGAGGCTTAGAAGGCCTTCCCAACCCAAGCAGTTCAGAGACAGAACACTCCCTACTCATCTTGGTTCCCTGCTCCACTCCATTACTAAGTCTCACAGTGGCAGAGGGTCAGCTGGGTATGTAGGTTTGTGCGAGAGCATGTTTCTAGATGGCGAGAGGCCCAACTTTGATTCCTGGTGCTGCAACAGAAGAAAAAATAAAAATCCCACAGGGGAAATAAAAAGATAAAGTATTTTAAGAAATGAGGCTCATAAATTTCCTGTTAAAAAGAAGAGCTGTGGCCTGGGAGGCATGATATGTGTGTGGGAGGATGAGGCAGGAAGATTGCTTGTGTCTGGGAATTCAAGACCAGTTTGGGCAGAATGTCACCAGACAAACCTCAGACATGGACTGTGGACCAGGGTCTAGGTCAAAGGGCAGGATGTGCACACAAGGCTAGCACTTGATGACCGACACCAGAGAAGAGGTGACGAAACTACCTTCCTATTAGTCACAGGACGCTGCAGCCCCTCATTCTCCACCCGCTCTAGTCCAGGACGCTCCTCTAGACATGGGCTTTGCCTACGGACTGAGCATGCTCAGTATGTGCCCTGCCTCTGAGCTGCACCCTCACCCTTTCCTGGTCTCTCATCCACCAGATTTCTGCCATGAGAACAGGACAGCATCTTGACTACTGTAGCCTGGCTAGGACCCACACCGTGCCACACCTAGCACACAGCAGGCATCCACACAGGTCTGTGGATTGAGTCCACATCACTCATACATTTTAGATACTGCCTCGAGACCCAGCCTGTAGCCATTTCTCATGGGGATTCTGGAAAGACACTGGGAAAGAAAAGGACCTTCAGGGATGGGTAGCTGTGAGAAGAAGTGTCATAGACTGTGAGTACAGTTTAGAGAGCGGGGACATTGTCACTCAGAACAATTGAAGGAGACTCCCCACATTTCTACTCCAATAGTTTTTATCCATTAGGGCAGAGAACATTTCTGCAAGAAGGTAAAAGGTTTCCTCAGCATTTGGGGGCTGTTACTCCAAGAGAAGCTTGTTGGATGTGTTGTACCCTAAATTTGCTATGAACCTATAATAGCTTTTCTATTGATTACTGTTTTTTTTTTTTTATTTAGTTCACAAACATCCAGCTGCCAGGGGGAAGCTTGAAGTCTGTCAGGCAGAGCCTACAAGGACACAGTGTTCTGCCAGAAGGGAGCCTGGAGAACACAGAGGACAGTAGGTAACCTGGACACCTCTGTCCTCGCCACGTGTGGAAATTGGTCCTTGCAGGGAAAGAAGCCTGACACTTGAGCAGCATCACTGGTCTGTCGCTGACTATGAGGGCCTTGTTTGGAGCCTTGTAGCTGTGGCTGGGGACCATCTGTTGACATTAGACTCTCTTCTCACAGGTTTTGAACAAAGGCATAGGGAAGCCATTACAAAAGAGGTGGGGTGGGGGTGGGGGCCATGCTTATATCCCTGGAAGACATGTTTCGAGGAATGAAGAGACCAGGTGTGAAAACCGGAAGGGACACAAACTGTGTCATTGTATATTAATTCAGTGTTTTCTGGCATATCATAACTGCATTTTGCTCCTACTTCTAGTGAGTGAAATGGATACAGCTCATTAATGACTTTTGAATGTGAAATCTAGTAGAAGTGCTTGCTTATGCCCGAACAGCTCCCTGTGAGAAAGGGCAGCATGAGCCCCAGTGTCCACTGTGGTACTGTTAGGCATGAGGTGAGACAGGACCCTTCCAGGGCATATCAAGGCACCGTTGATGTATCCCTTCTCTTGCTTTCACTTTCAGTATTACAGTACAAATTGTCCATGCCCACAGACATTTCTGTCCATCATGTAAGCATGAACTCTGTGACTAAACCTGAGCAAGCTCAGGAATGTATTCTTCCCTGAGCATGCTTAGGCATGGCATGAACTTCTTCACTGAGCATGCTCAAAAGTGCAGTGACCCTCTTCACTGAGGATGTGCAGCAGTGCAGTGTCCTCCTTTCCAGACCTACTCATCTCGGAATATGTCTGAAGCTCCCTGAATGGAGTCCCCTTGCTTTCTTTGAGAAGGCCATAGCTTTTCAGATGCCGCCTTGTTCTTCCGGCCCACTGCAAGTAGTCATTCTTTCTCCTTTCTTTATGTCTTAACTTTGGCTTTGTCGTCACCAATATGAGAGCCCTTGGTGCTTAATCCAGGGCCCTTGTAGCTACCAGGGCTCTTGTAGCTGTATCCAGCAGCAGTAGTAGTAGCAGCAGCAGCAGCAACAACAACAACAGCACAACTGTGATTTTTACATTTGTTCAGAATCAGATCCCAAGTGCAACCTAACCTGGCTGTGGCTCCCTCCATCAGAGCAAACAAGAAAGAGCTGTCCCACCTGGAGGATCTCAAGTTTCCCATTTCACGATAACAGTCACCTGGGACAGGTTGCAGGGATAGTTGATGCTCCTCAGATGGTGAGCACTGTACATCCCCTTCTCCTGCCTCTGCTGGGACATTATTTTTATCTGCTCAGGAAGATTTTCTGGGACATTTGTGAGGGAAAAGAGGCCTGGGTGACCTTTTTACACAATGAAAACTAAACCGGGACCAAGTGGGGTGGTATTGAATAGTCAGCCTCCCCAGCTGTGGCAACTCCTTAAGGGGTGTCCTCGGGGCCCACAGACCTCAGAAGCCTGATGGAGAAGAAATTGTTCTGTCTTACAGAATGGGCTCCTGGACTGAGTTCCAGAGCCCCAGGAAATCGCACATTAGTGTCTTCATTGAGAAGGCCAGGATGGCTCTCTGTGCCATCACTACCATGACTTGTCAGTGCGGGCATCCATGTCAAGGAACCCCTGGCTACATGGTACAAGATGTGGTTAAGTAGCTACAAAAGAAGGAGGACATTCCAGGCACATGGACAAGCTGGCCCCCAAACCCCGCGTTCCACGGGCTATGGCCTACAACCCCTGCAGAGAACAGCAAGTTTGTTTCTGGTGTTGAGAAACTAAAGGGGCAGGTACAGCTCTTAGCTCTTTCCTTTGTGTCCCCTGGGTAGACACCAGAAGGACTTGCCTCAGTCTTCAACTTGGTCTGCGTGGCCCTGGTGCCATCCTGGCAATAGACTGGCAGCATCTAGCCAGAAACAGCTCTGTAGCAGCAGCGCTTGTACCAGGACTCTCTTCCCTCCTACATTCGACCTCTCCACACTTTGTGCAACAGATGTGTGGTGAAGACACTAAAAACACGCTTCTACTTGGATCCAGCCTATCGCCACACCAGGAACTGTGGCTAAAAGGCCTGACTCAGCAGTCACACAGTACTCTGACCAAATGTGTTCTGTCCTTCAGCATCTGTGAGTCTGTCTGGTTTCCCCTCTCTATGAAGTGGCCATCTACTGGGTCTTTTCCGTTTTACCTCTTCAAAGCGGAGACACATGGAAAAGTCTCTATTAGTGACTCTTGACACAGTCAGGGCTTAGCACTGAGTAGTTCAACTGAATTGTAGCTCTCTTCCTGACTCCTCCTTCAGAACCTGTGATCCTTTGCCAGCCCCTCCCCCTCCCTCTCCAGCCTCTGGTTGCATTTTCTGTTGTCTGCTTCTGGCTCAGCTTTCCCAGGTTCCCACATATGAGTGATGCTGCAGGATTGGCCTTTCTAAGGTGACAGATATCAAGTTGCAGTCCCCATAATGAGTTAGGATGCTTTATTTGCAAAGGGCGTTCAAGAAGCAAAGACAAAATGCAGAAGTGCATCCATCTTGGCAGCTATGCCTACAAGGTTTCCTCTGGTGCCCCACTGTCCTCTCCCTTCATTGTAGCCTCTTAACTTTGGGATTCCTGACTCCTGCTTGGGGTTGACAGGCAGCCTTGTTGTATTCTCGGTCATTAACAGTTTGACTCCTCACCTGATTTTAGCTTCTAGATCCTGCATTTGTTGGTCTTGAAAGCTGAAGTGTAACACGGGTCTGACTCCTGGTGATATCCTAGGAGGATACGCCTATGGTTTTTTCATTTGTCTCTGTGGTTGTCACACCATGGCATGACTCCAGGGAGGATGGGTAGCACAGGATATCATGCTGATTTCACTGGTGCCGAAAATACTAATGCCTCAGTTGGCACCCACAGCACCATCCTGTGCGAATGGTATGCAAGGGCTATGGGCAGCAGAACATGGAAGGCATGCTGTGGCTTCTGCCACTCTTTATTTCTGGACACTTCTCTGTGCAACAGCCATGGGTGCCCCGTGAGCTGGTCTATAGTCATCTGGTATCCGGGATTGACACTGAGTAGGTACACAGTGATGTTTACGATTTTTTTTTTTTGAGTGGCTAAATAGGATATCACTTTGTGGTCATGATCATTTGGAGCATCCCTGAGAAGGTTGGTGCTTAGTATGGTAAGCTCCCTGTTATCATTGCACTATACCAAGGCTCTACATGTGATTGGCAAGTCTGTCATAGTATCTGCCTACTAATACCTCTAAGGTTCTATAGCAAAGTGCGCCAGGCCTCCTCAGCCTCTTTCCAGACATGACTTTTGTGGCCAGTCTGAAATCACAGTTTGGCCCCTCCTCAGCTACAAGAATGTTCTTCAGTTAAATGTTTTTGTGTGCTATTTTGCTTTGGTAGAGGTAGTAAATTGCCAGCACAGAAAATGGGAACTGTCTCTTCCTCATGTGTACAGCCCAACGCCTCTATAAGGCTCACTAGAGCTCTTCCTGCCACATGTCCCATGATGACAAATATGTTTGATGATATATCAGTTCTGTGGAAGAGTTTGATGATGTTTGGGTGGTGAAGTGTTTTTGTATGGTCTGCCTCAGTGATGTTGGAGGCAATGTTTTTGCTCTTGTTGAGCTCATATCTTCAAAACTACTTGAATGTTCTATGCAGGTGTGGCATGGCCAGCTGCATCTCTGCTAATGTTCCTTAGCCTAGGGTCACTAATATACTGTGATGATGTCTTTATTAGAGGGGCTAGACATTAGGTCCTGCTCCATTGCTCCCACCTTAATTTCTGGGAAGTGGCACTACCCACAGTGCTACATTTAAAAAAATTAATAGTAAGTAGATTCACCTCTAGACTTACAAGCTCCCGAGCCTCAGGTTCTTAACCAGATATATAGTATCAAGTATGAATTTATTCCTGTGTAACAGGCCTTGAATCTAATAAGAAAGTGGTTGGTTTATCTCCCTAATATCTATGCCACTACCACACCCACTTCCCTCTATTGTCAACTTTGTCACTATGATAGCTCCTGGGGTTCATAGCTGGGTAGAACTTTTTATGATTTTCTTTCCATTCTGGTTTGCTTCTCTTGCTGTGATAAAACACCACTTCTCTTGCTGTGCTAAAACACAGACCAAAAGCAACATCCCTATTTCATCTCATAGTCCAATATCAAGGGACACTAAGGCAGGAACTTAGGGCAGAAACTGAAGTGGAGACCATGAAGAAATACTGCCCACTGACTTGCCCCCAAGCTCAAGATGAGTTGCCTTTCTTATATAGCGCAGGCCTACCTGCCTTCAGATAGTGTACATGGTGGGATCGATACCATCAACACCAGTGAACAATGGAGAAATGACCAGAGGCCAATCTGTTTGAGGCCATTCCTGAGCTTTAGTCCCCCTTTCCCAGGTGACTCAGGTTTGTGTCGCGTTGGCAGCGGAGGCCGACCATGGCACTTCTCAGCAGCCCCATTGCAGCTCTCAACACTGTGAAAGCCAGGAGGGAGCTTCCAGTTCAGTACCAGCTTGACTTCTTCAGATTCTGTGGGCCAAGTGTGTGGTGTCTTCAGCAGTGAAGGTCTTACTATCAAGGTTTTGGGCCACCAAGAACCGTAGTAGTAACTTGTATTGTTTGGGGACATCTTTGGGACCCCTTGATTAACAATTTTAGGGGAGGTATCCAAAACCTGGCACTGGGTGGGCTTTTTATTTGGCAACTTCTAGCTTCTTAAAGAAGCATTATTCTCCATGTGGAGTAACTTCATTTAAACTGGTGTGTGTGTGTGTGTGTGTGTGTGTGTGTGTGTGTGTGTGTGTGTGTGTGATTTAGGAAGCTATATGGCTCGTTCAATATCCTTAGTGTTATCCTTCTCTCCAAACCTCCCTTATCCTTCCCCCTCTTTCCGCTTAAACCTCCCTTAGCTAGCTCCCACCCCCACCATTACGATTCTGCTAAATGGATAGAATATCAGATAGCCTTCTAAAGCCCTCTCTCTACCCAGGTCAGCTCTCCGTCCTCAGAACAAGTGTCAGTGGAGTGTTTGGCTACGAATGAGACATCTGTGTCACGCCCACTCCCTCCACGGCTCAGGGAACATTGCGGAAGAGGAGGCGGGAAGATTGTAAGAGCCAGAGGCCAGGGAGAACGGGGTGTCTCCTGAACATGACAAGAATCACTGTACTCCAGCAGCTCTGGTTGCCTGCAAAGTCCCAACAAGATCAAGCCAATCAGCATTTCAGCATGGGTAGGGGAGGGGCAAGCAGCCCTCAGCCCTTGCTGAGGTGCTCCTGACAGCTGATGACTGGTAGGGGAGGCAAAGTCGATTTTCTTTAGGGGTGTGGGCCATGGTAGGTGGCCTCACACTCATATAAGAGCACCACTAGCTGGACAGGAAGTTGGGAGGAGGACTTGTGTGGTGAATCCAGGAGGAGATGGAGGGGGGAGGGGAGTAAATATGACAGGAAAACAATGTTTGCATGTATTAAATCCCCCCCAATAAATTTTTTTTAAAATTGAAAACAGGTCTAAGAGAGAAGTTTATAAGTATAAATTCCAACATCAAAAATAATCACAAAAACTTAATGATAACTTGAAGAGAGACAAGAAAATCCCCTAACAAGGGATGTCAAAAGCCAACAAAGGTCAGAGATGTAAATGACAACATGAGAGGATCAAAGAAACAAAGAGTTGGCCATTGAAAAGGATGAGCAAGATTAATAAACCCTATCCAAAGTGATCAAGACTGTAAGACACAGATTAGTAAAATCAGAGATAGAAGAAGGTGACATTTTCACACATACAACTAAAACCCCGAATTTACTTGGGAACATTCAGGGTTAAAGTGGGTTCGCCAAGGAGTTCTAGGGTAACTCCACATACACATGCTGATAGACAGCATAGCATCTTTGCAGAATCACAGAGTCTCATAGTTAGCCATAAAAACAATGAAATTTTGTCATTTTCAGAAAAATACGTGGAACTGGAGTTCATGTTTTGTGTAACAAGCCAGTTCCCCAGAAGCACAGAACAGTTGATGGGACTAAACATGAAAGTATGAGGAGGTGGGGTCATTAGTCATGTCAGGAAAACCTAATTAGAGCAGATGGAAATGACCCACACACACCATCTGCATGTGTGGAAATGTTATAGTGAATTTCCTTATTCTGTACAGTCAGTAGCGACTACATTTTTGAATAAGGAAAAGGAAACCAAAGTAAGAAATAACAAATATTTTTTAAAAGATAAATGGGAAATATTAATGGATAAAAATGAAAACGAGCACAAATCAAACTCAACACAAAAATTAGTAAATAAAAAATTAGAAGTTAATCCCTGAGGGTGAGAATAAGATCACTATCATAATTTTGTTCAAATTTGAAGCAAGCTTTAATTAAATACTGGCCAGGATGATGGACACTGGCCAGATCCATTCTGGGGTTCCCAGAAAATGGTCACCAGCCACTGTTGGCCAGGTGATTATAAAAGCTAACCCACAGGCTACATATTTTCCACCTTCGTCTGGTTGGGGGCAAGAATACATTCTGATGTACTTCCTGCCTGTGTACCTCCCACCTCCCTGTGATCAAGCACATCTGGTGCAATTGGGACAACCGAATTTCTTTTTAGGGAAGTGAAAATGTACTTGTTACCTTATATGAACAACAACCTCCAGCATCTCAGAACGTATCTGTCCTTGGGCAAGCATCCTACAGGTTAGAGGCAGTTTTTGTTCCGTGGATCTCTTAGGCACAGTATTTAAAACTTAAAGCATATCTTTGGCTCTCACAAAACCTGAATACGAAACTCGAGCCAAAATCACCAAACTAGGAAACAAACTTACTGTGTTGAGGTCAAAAGAGGTCAGCAATGTCCATTTCTAGAGATCAATAACTTCAGCTCCTTCCAGTTCCAGTGTTGAAATCCAACCACTTTCCAGCCATCCAACAGCTTTGCAGTAGTATAAGCAGCGCCTCCATGGGTAGGTGTCGATAATCCCTCACAATTGCCCTTTGGAAGATCACAGCGAGAAACACTCCAGTCACATCTGGGTACAACCCAAAGTAGTTTTCCCACACTTTCTGTCCCCGGAAATTTTATTAATTCCTTTTCACAGAGATGTAATCAAATTTCTGACAAGAAGCAACTGAAGGCAGGAAGGGTTCATTTTGAACCAGGATTTCAGGAAAAGGCATGGTGGTTATCTGGCCCATCAGACTGTTCTTCAGCGACAGGTTTCTGATAGAGAGTGGACCAAGGGATGAGAGAGAGAACATGAGAAAGCGGGCACTGGGGGAGTCTTGCACAAGCTATGTCTTACACCAAGCAAGTTAAGCACAGTATCTGAAACTACCTGGCGCGAGTGAGAAGGAAGCATGAAACACACAACAAACCCGCTTAGGAGTTTATTAGAGGAGACGTGTACAGGCCTGATGAAGTCAGTGTGCAGAGAGTAAGGGCTGAGGATGGCGAGTCCAGTTTTTAAAGGCTTCCTAGTACATGTACATAGGGGGATGACATGGCTACATCATACGCAGGTGATGGAACTCACGCATGTGCACAAGGGCTCACATAGCTGTGTCATACATAGGTGATGCAACCATGCTGCATGTGGGTCATGCAGGACCTTTTAAGGTTCCCCAGAGCAGCTAGGTATTTTTGCCTTGTCCGCACATGTGTGGTCCTGGAACCCAGAAGCACCAGCTGTGCTGGTTGGCTAAAATCATAACAGTATCATCTCTACAATTTTTCCTGAAAGGGAAAATGGGGACAAGGTCAGCAAAAAAAAAAAAAAAACCTATCATACAATGAGGCTAAATTAGTGGGTAGCAAATCAGTGTTGCCCAAGGGGAACACAAGATAGTTCAAGGACACCAGAGACCAAGCACACAATGGCTTTGAGTCTAATAACCACACCACAGTCCCTTAGGGTGGGAAGGGTTATGTTCTCAGGGTCTGAAGTCTCAGCTCCCCTAAGGTTCTGGCCCCAGGTCATTACTGCCTCTGCAAAAAACCTAGCCCTGTTTTCATATAAGGAGCTATGTTCCTTCTCCATACATCAAGGCCTCCAGGAAAGCCTCAGGTTGATCTAACCCACAACACTTCTCGTTTTTATTTTTTAAAGATGAGTTACTTGTGCCTAAGTGTCCAAGAGATCCCAATATTCCCTGACCAACAAATACCTTCCAGTTCTGTCAAAAGGATTACTTACTTAGTTAGGGTTTTTATTGCTATGAAAAGACACCAAGACCACGGCAACACTTATAAAGAAAACATTTTATTGGGTAGCTTGCTTATAGTTTCAGAGGTTCAGTTCATTAGCATCATGGGGGAGAACATGGCAGCATGCGGGCAGATGTGGTGCTGGCTACATGTTAATATGCGGGCTCTAAGAAGTTGGCTGACACACTTGGTGGTATCCTGAGCATAGGAAACCTCAAAGTCTGCCCCCAGAGTGACATTCTACCTCCAATAAGGCCATAGTCACTCCGACAAAGCCACACCTTCTAATAATACCACTCCCTATGGTATTCTGGAGGTCAGTTACATTCAAACTGCCACAATTACACAAGTATTCTGAGTATAATGATTAGTGGATGTTGCAGTATAGTAAAAGGATTGAATCTCTGTAACTTATACAATAAATCTTTGCCAGTTTGGAGGGGGAACTGAAGGTGAGGTGAGCATGGCCTAAGTCAGTAGTTAATTGCTTGAGGGTTACTGTACCTAAACTAACATTCTCATGAGGCCATATTCCCTGAAAATGATTCTTATTCTATTTCATTTTTATTTGGATTCATCCTAGTTTAATGGAAGAACAGATATATATAAAGTCAAGAAGACACTGAAAAGTTAGCTGATGTTGTTTGTATAGCTTGTGCTGTATCTCCTGGGGTGGTCTGAATGAAAATGGCCCCCATAGGCTCACAGGGAGTGGCACTATTGGGAAGTGTGGCCTTGTTGGACTAAGTGTGGTCTTGTTGGAGGCAGTGTGTCACTTGGAGTGGGCTTTGGTGTCTCTATCATTCCATTTACCAATAAAGACAGGCCTTGCTAGATCAGATTGAAACCCTGCTAGATCAGAGAGGCTGAGAAGCAACCAGCTGATCTTCCATTTTGACCATAGACCTAGCAAGAGAGTCTCTCTCCAGCCGTCCCAAACCAAAAAGACTGCAAAAACTTCAAGTTCCTCCCTACTCCTACCTGTGCATCTCTCTGTATTCCCAACTCCTCTGGACTCTCTATGGCTAATTCTGGTCAACTAGTTGCTGGCCCTGCCCCCTGATCCAAACTTGATTGCATTAACACAGTCTCAGGGTTTCACAGGACAATTAAATATCCCACAATACTAAAGTATCATTCTCTCTCCTTGCTGCCTGCAGATCCAGATATAGAACTCTCAGCAACCTCTCTAGCACCACGTCCTCCTGAATGCTGCCTTGCTTCCCACCATGATGATAAAGGACTAAACTTCTGCACTATTTCATTAGCCAGCTCCAGGTTAATGTTTTCTTTTATAAGGGTTGACGTGGTCCTGGAGTCTATTCAATAGAAACCCTACCTAAGACTTCTCCACAGCTTCTATTAGCTTAGTCTCTAGTTTCTTATCTATATGTTCTTGTGTTGGCAAAGCTACAGAAGCATCTTGAGCAAGCTTATTAGCAAGATGAGCAGTTTGTACTTGTTGAGTAAGGGCCCCTGTGGAAGTAGCTGCAGATGGAATAGCAGTGACCATAGCAAAAATGCTAGCTAAAGTAAGACTTAAAAATCTTGCCTTCCTAGTAAGAGCCCGATGCCATTTAAGGAGAACTACCACATACCATTAAGGTGCTCAGGAACTATAATAAAAACAGGATGCCAAAGCCAAAGAAGGCTGTAGGAGTATAGAAGGAGCTTACACAGTTAGAGGGATGCAGTTGATATAATTTTGAAGGGTCCCTTGCTGTCTTGGGTAGAGACTCCCCAGCTAGTAACATATGGAGGTTACACAAGTAGTGAGTCGAGAAAGAAAAGGATTTCTATGCCATGGTTGTTCATCTTTCCAAAAAAATCCCATAGATTATCACATTGTCCAGAGCTGTGGCTAAAAGCCAAAGGTCCAGTTGAACCTTTCCTTCTGAAGATAACATTGCAGGATGTGGCCTTCATCCAGACCAGGTGGGTTGACCAGTACTTAGGTTGTCCACTCACAGGCACACAGTTCTACAGAACCATGGAGCGTGCCACCCAAGGAGGAATTCCATTTTGAAACCAAGGCTCAAGATTTTCATTGTGTACTGATAAGCATCTATTCAACAGGATTACGTGTGGTTGATTAGAAACTGGGAAACCCAACTGATGAATGAATTGATGAAGTCTGATAAACTGTACCCTTTGATCCCTCATGGACCCTAAAGCCATAGGCCTTATGGGTTACTTGAATGAAAGGGGCATCCATAACTGACCCATTAACGACAAACAGGAACAGTTGATGATAGCCCAGTATAGTGAAAGTGTGAAGGACCACATGAGAAATATCAGAATTGCCAAAAAAAAGCATCATTAGTAAATAATAGGAAGATAGATCTTCCCAAATAACTGGGTGAACTGGGGATGGGGATGACCAACTATAGAGGCACAATATCTGTAACTGCCTATAGTAATTCCCAAATATCCAAAATAAGTGAGCAACAGACTGCCCTGTCTCCCTGGCCAAATGAATTTCCTCAGTAGTATGGTGCTCACCTTGCTGCCTGGCCAGAAGCTGACTTTTCTGTATAGACCAGGATCACTTCTTGCCCCAAGTGATCCCCAGACTGAGGTTTTTCATTTGCATTGCCGCCTTCACTTCCATCGCTGGCACCTCCTTTCTGTTCTGGGACTGTCAGGCAAAAAGGACAAGGCCGACAAGGCACTTAGGGACCCAGTGTGACCCATCAGCTTCCTTTGGAGAAATGCAGACATAACCCTGTCCCCACCATTCCCCTGTAGCAGGATCTTTCCACATAACCTCTCCTTCTGGAGTCTGTCTACCCCTTAAATGTTCTGCAGCAGTCAATCCCTGTTACCATTCTCAAAAAATTTAAAGAAAAAAAATACGATTAAGAAGATTGGTGAGAGTATGAGGGTATGTATATATGTATATCTATATATCTATGTGTGTGTATATCTGTGTATATGTGTATACATATATACACATACATGTGCATATACATATATACACATACATAGGTATACATATAGACACACACACATATACACACAGATATTTCCCCCTTTTTATTTTTCCAAGCAAAACTTTAATAGACCTATATGTTCATTTAAATATCTCTGTTCTTGAGGATTGTAAGGGATACCAGCTTTATATGCAGTATCCAAGGTGGTACCCAATTTCTTAAAGGTATCAGAAGTGTATGCAGGAAAATGATCTGTTTTTAACATTTTTGGAAGGCCAGCCATAGAAAAAGATGGCAGGCAAACAGACAATACGATGTTTAACAGCTTAAGCGAGTAGCCATGAGTACCCCAGAACATGTATCAATATTAGCATGAACATATTTGAGATGACCAAAAGATGGAAAGTGTGCAATGTCCATCTGCCATGATGCAATTAGGTAATGAACCTCGATGATTTAACAGTGTAACAAGAAGCAAGCAGAGCAGTTCCTCTAACAGGGCAGTCTGGAATAATTTGCCATGTCTGTGCTCTTGATAATTGAAACTGACACTGCAGCACAGCGGCGGGCGGCTGGTGGAGTGCAGGAGAGTCTAGAGCTTGCTTAAGCTGGACAGACTCAGTAGCCCTCTGAATAAAATGTGGGGAAGTGAAATTTACAGTTTGATTCTCCTCCCTCAAAGGACCAGGGAGACCAGAATGTGCTCAAATGTGTTGAAGAAAATAAGGAGCTTCCTGACCTTGAAGCTGTTGCTGAACCTGCTGAAACAAATGAGGCAATTCTTTGCCCCAGTCCGTTTATAGGAGCACCAGGGAATAGCTGGTCAACCTGCACAACATATAGACGGTCAGAGGCTAAGGGACAACCTCAAGGCTTGGAGTAAAGCAAATAGCTCCACATGTTGAGCAGATTTTGCTGAAAAAATTTAAAAACACAAGGAGCTTTCTCATGAAACACAACAGCAGCCACCCCAGAAGAACTTCCATCGAGGAACACAGTAGCTGCCCTCAGTGTAGGGAACCTCATTCACGGAGCTGGGATAATTAAAGGGCGGTGTTGAGCAAATACAGTTAAAGAATCTGCAGGGTATAAAGAACTGACCCATAAAGTCAGCAAGGGCTATTTGCTAAGAGTCAGAGAATGCCCAAAATGAATTGAGTTGGGAGTGGGCGGGAGGGGATGGACGGAGGGAGGGGTATGCTCTGAGATCGGATCTCATGCAGTAAACTGACAAGAAGTTCTTAGAAACAGGGTCAAAAGTTGGCAGAAAAATCCCCTCTAGGAACCCTCTATGGAGTACAACAGAAGGATTTGTAGGAAAAAGTAATAATAAGCTCCATGTCAATATGGGTCACCTATGCCTGAGTGATGGCTTGGTTTACTAATCATAAGGTCCTTTTGCCTTCAGGGTGAATTTGCCTAGGAGACGACATGTCATTTTCCCCACCTTGAATGGGAAATAGAGGAGAACAATCTTTTGTGATTAATTTTAAAGAAAGTCTAAGCCAATTAATATCTCCTAACATCTTTTGAAAGTCATTAAGTGTTTGCAGTTGATCCGTACGTACTTGTACCTTCAGTGAGCTAACAGTATGTTCCTCTATAATATTACCTAAAGAAGAAAAGGGAGCTGCATTTTTCTAGAGAAACTGCCAGCTGAACCTATAGATGAAGCTGGGTAGTAAGAAATAACTGAGTTAATTCTCCAGTAGGGGCTTCTAAAAGCAAATTGTCAATATGATGAATACAAGAAGAGTACTTTTGTTTTGTTTTGTTTCATTTTGTTTTATTTTCTGTGTAGCTTTGGTACCTTGGAACTAGCTCTTGTAGACCATGCTGGCCTCAAACTCACAGAGATCTACCTGCCCCTGCCTCCCAAGTGCTGGGATTAAAGGTGTGTGCCACTACCACTCAGCGAAATCAGTATTTTTTTAATTACTGGAAATAAAATTTGAACAATAAATTGTTGACATAAAGCAGGGGTATTGGCCATACCACATGGTATTATTTTCCATTGAAATCTATTCATAGGTTCCTGAAAATTAAGCGAAGGGAAGCTAAGGGCAAAATGAGGAGGTCCTGAGGATGAAGGGGGAATAGTAAAGAATGTGTCCTTTAGTATTGTAAGATGGCAAGGAAAGTACATAGGGAGAGGGGAGGCCAGGCGGTAAAACCCGTGTAGGCTACATAACCATTGACAACTCTGAGGCCTTGGTACAACACCATTGTTGTGACATCACTCCCACCCCTTCCAGTTTCCTACAAATGCTCCAGAGGACAGAAGCAGATTTCCATCCTCACACAGTCTGTAAAGCCAGCGTTATCCAAATACCAAGACCAGACACTGCAAGAATAGAAAACTGCAGAGCTGTGTCCCCTGTGAACAGACATGCAAAACTCTATAAAATCTTAGTACACTGTCCAGATGTAGTTGGGGAAAGCCTGTCATGGTGGGACCTGGGAGGCAGGTATGGGAGGATTCAAGACCAGTGACAGCTACATCATGAATTCTGAGCCAGCCTGGGCTCCAACAAGATGCAGCCTCCCTGCATCTTCAGGCACCCAGCTCTAGTCCTGGTGGCCTGGCTTCCATGTCCTTGTCAAGGGTGCGCTCCAGTCTCTGCCACCATAGAGCTCATGGCGGCCACGGCACCAGCGATGTCTATAGAACTGCAGGTGCCAGACAGGGCCACGCATGGGGAGAAGGGAGGGGGAGGAGGTGGAGAAGCAGGGTGTAGAAGCGAAGAAAGAAGAAGGGGGAGGAGGGAGGAGGGAGACAAATATACAAATCAAAGAATATAGACAATATCTGTAAGGGGTTTCAAAGCCCAAATGAAATCTTGCAGCAACTAAGTGAAAAGAAATATCCCATGTTCATGTATTAAAAGAAAAATTTTGTCAATATTATCAATAGGTCAGTTTTTCCAAATGGATCTATACATTCAATGCAATGGAATAGCACATGGACCTTAAAAACACACTCATCTAAATATAATTGACTAGTACTGGACAAATACAGCAAACCTTTTCAACAGATGTTCATGGGAGGGTTAGAATTCAATAAGCAACAAACAAACAAAACAAAACCCTTTAGAACCAAACCAAAACAAAAGTGAATGCTGCCACAATCATATGCCATGGCACACATAACTCAAGATGGTGGCAGACAAAAATGTAAAGGGAAAGCTGTGAATGTGCAGAGTGTAACACTGGAAAACACCTACGTGACTTACAGCAAGGTAGTATTTTTTAATTTTTAAAAAATTGTATTATATGTACCTATATGGACTTTATAGGTTGTATTTTGAGTTCTTCATTGTAATCAAAGTGAGATTTGCATTTTCATAAATGTCTGTGGATGTGTGGTCAACAAGGATTTGAATGGACGGGGAAGAGTCATGAGAGTTGTGAGGTCATTGCACTGGTCTGTGCAAAGACCACTAATTTTGACTTGGATGTCTGAAGATATGTTATGTTATATGAAAGGACAAAGATGATGTGAGGGGACAACTGACCCAGAGAAGATCCCAAATCAGGTGTTAAACCCACCAAACAAAAGTAAAGACCATCACCCAAATTAGCCAAATTTATAGTAAGCTTTATTATACGATACAATATAGCTGGCCAGGGGACTGCCTCTCCCTAAATGCAGGGTTTGGAAGGTCAGCATCAAACAGGAGAAAGTGGAGTTTATACAGCTCAAAAACTACAAGACTAGGGGTTTTTCAAGGGTTAGGGGATTCCCAGAGGAATTTTGGTTACATAGAAACTTGACAGAGCATCTCAAAATTATTTGGCAGAATACCTTACCTTATCAGGGTGGATGTTATGCCCATGTCATGGGATCCCCAAACAAGACCACCACAGAGCTGGTATCCAGTGCAAGCACATTGGTGTTTATTGATTATAAGTCAGCTAACTCGGACCACAGTCTGACACTCAGTGGGTGGGGGAGAATAGACCTGAGCTCTCTGGGTAATGGGTTTTTAAAGGGAAAACTGCAAGCAGGGTGACGCAAGCCTTGGCGTTTTGGGATTGGGTAAAAGTAGACAACTTTTGAATTCGTTGGTTGGGGTATAAGGGGATTTTCAGTAGGCAAGAAATTCAAAACAGCAGTTAATCAGTTACCTACAAGGATGTTTGAAGCAAGCAGATGTTGCTTGGACACCCTGGTGGGTCACTTTGACTCGGACAGGCACAGTTTCTTGGGAATATTTATGACTTTGCTGGACTGCATTCACCCTCCCCGCCCCCAAAAAATTAGGTCATATCTGTAATGGTCTTTCCTGTCCCTTTAAGAGACAAGCCCCATAACTCCCCTCCCCTCTGCCTAGGCAGATCTTCCTTCTGCTTCCAGCCTGAGTCCATTCCTTTCTGGCTCTCTTCAGAAGAGGTAGATGCTACTGTGGCTCCTCTCCTCTCCTCTCCCTTCCTCTGTTTCTTTTTCTCTCCCTCCCTCTCTGTGCTCTTCCCCCTTCTCCCCTTCCATCCTTTCCCTTTCCCCTCTATAACCCTCTAAGTATATACCTACTTTCTCTGTATGGCATGCCTTTCTCTCTCTGTCTCTCACCCGCCGCAGCTCCTCCATAGCTCCTTGTGGGACCAGCTGACCCACTGAGGTCTCTCACCTGCCAAGCAGCTCCTTGCCTGAGACCTGCTGCCCCTTGTGGCCCACTGCCACCCCCCAAGGAACGGCTTTGTTTACCATTACACTGTCTAAAATGGAGCTCTTTCGCAAAATGGAATTTGTTCTGCTCCTTCATGGAGGTCAGGTTATAATGCATGGAACATGTCAAATTCCAGAAGATGGATCAAGATATGGACAAAATTAACTTTTACAGAAAACAGGAATGAACTTACTTTGACCTATAACAAGATGGCTTCTAATCTTAAGATGGAGTCAGGATGGTCCATCACAGGCTCAGTTGAAATTATTGGTTAATGTGTAATAAAATAATGTGTAATAAATATCTTAGTGATCTTAGGTAATTTATGGGGAGAAATATGTGAGTCTTTTTACTAGCAGGAAGAACTGAGGAAGAAATCCAGTGTCCAGAAATTTGTTTATGCTGTGTTAGTTTACTTAAAAGTAACTTATGTATTAACTTTTTGAGAACCGAGTCTTTTTGAATGCACTCATTCCTAGGCCAGGAGGGATGGGGGTGGGCCTTGGACTTCCAACAGGGCAGGGCACCATGCCCTCTTTCAAGGAAGAAGGGGGAGGGAGGAGGGGTGGGGGGTAGTGGAAGGGGACCGGAAGAAGGGGAAGAAAGGAAAAAAAAATTTTTTTTTATCTTTAATTATGTTCTTGAATGGAAAAAATAAAACAAAACAAAAAAAAAAGTAACTTATGTAGAAGTGAGAGTGAAGAACATTTGTGTTGTAGGAGAAATGTCCCTAACTGATAATATCTAAACATACAATGTTAGATATTAACAAACATGCTGCTAAAACCCAGCACAATGGGTGACATAAAGATGTGTGGACACACTGGGTCTTCTGGTTCGTCTTGCTGTTTGAGACAGGGTCTCATTAAAGGAGCCCAGGTGGCTCAGAAATGTATAATCCTAGTTCAGCTTCCTAATTGCTGCATTACAAGTATGCGCCATCATGGTGTATCTGTTTCTATATTCAGTCAGCCCGGCAGTCACATGTGTCTGCATTCTAGTGCCAGAAAGCTGAGTTGCAGCTGCCTGCGAGAGCTGGGTGGGATAGTTGCACCCTGATAGCTCCTGGTGGGAGCTATTTGAAGACTCTTTGAGTTTCTTCTGTGCTGGATACATAAAATGCATGCATGGAGCAGGAGTGTGGGTGGGCCTCTGTTGACATTCATCGGCTGCCGGGAATCAGTTCCTGTGTAATGTGGTTCAGGAACCAATGGGCGTTTTCACCCAAACAGAAGATTATTAATAAAAACCTGCCCAATGGCATTTGTGGTCTCAGAGTTAAGAATTCTCAACGCTGTCTAGCCAGAATATACAGTATACACACATGTAGCTCAGCTTTCTGCATTTCACGTGACTTGTAGCAGCCTAGTGATTGTTTATTGACTCACATGAGAAAGAGCAGTCCACTTGGTTTCTGTAACGAGTTAGCCGTTGACATTTTGAGCCTGGCTGTTAATAAACTGACAGGACCACGTGTTCTGCTCCCCAGTTCACAGGTTCTACCCAGCTTGTAAAGATTGGTGTTCTGTGTGCTTGTCAACGCCAAGACCACTTCCTCTGCATCTAGTGGCAACAATTTTATTGACATTTATTAAAGTATTACTGAATGTAAATTTTCATTTCCTGAGATCAATAAATATACTTGCTGCTGCTGCTTCTCCTTCTCCTCCTCCCCCTCCTCTTCCTCCTTTTGTGAAGATGTAATTCCTATGAGTCTTTGAAAGTGTTTGAGCTGTGGTATAACAAATACCAGTTCTGAAGGAATGCCATAACTCATCATACTGTGTAGAAAGCACAAGTTATCTCAGATGTGGTCCTGGGCTTTTATTTGGCAGGATATTGTGGTGTCCTGTTGAAGGAAAGATGGTACTGATTTTCTTTCTGCTGTCTCTCTCCTTTTCTGGTTGGGGGTATGGTATGGGAGGCTCCAGCTAAGACCTGCATTCATCTACTTGTAGTTTCTGTCAGTTTCATTTCATTTGAGTATCTGATAGATGGTTCAGGCACATTAAGAAGCCTAACATTTTGATGTAATTCTTGTATTGTTATTATATAATTCACAAGCACAAGTGAGGTAAAATCTGACAGAGTTCTGTGGATGGCACTCAACATACACTCACTTGTCCTGTCCTCAGAGAGAGACTTTTTCTGTCAGAGCTTCTAATTTTGGTTAAGTCCAGTTGTTCAGTTTTTCATTCTCTAGGTCATGTTTCTGGTACCAAGGCTGATGGTGACTCTAAATTACAAAGGTTTTATTTCGAAAGATTTTAGTTTTATGTTTCTATCTTTTGTCCATTTTAATTAATTTTAACAATTACATTTGTTTATTGATATTGGGGATGAGTGTGCCAAAGTGTGCATGTGGTAGTCGAGGGTGGGGGGTGGGAGCTTGGGTGTCATCCTTAGGAAGTGGGGTGGGATTCTCACTAACCTGAAATCAGCAACCAGGCTAACCATCTCTTATTTCCCTCTTATCAATGACTTATCTGGCTCACAGTCATTCAGTTCTAATTCTTCATTTTCCTTGAGTTTGCCTTTTAACTCATGCACTATTAAGAAGCATACACTTTAATTCCCATGTTTGCAAATTATAAACAGTCTTAGAATGTTCTTCCCATTTATGACTTTACATATTGAAGCTTACATATTGCACTATGCAGCAGAATATGAATGCTTTCTGATACTCTGTACGTTCTCTGAATACCGCTAGAGCAACAGGTACTGGGTCTCCCTGCTTTGCACTTTTAGAGCAACCGGTAGAGAATGTCTTATATCCATGACTCCATATGCCAGAGGCCTGCTTTCTGGAGGCACTCACAGGGACTGAAGTAGGAAGTTTGTGGATGCCCAGTGTACAGTGAATTCCGAGACAGCACTCAGGGATCCAAGAAAACTAGCATCAGTACTCAGCCAGAACAGTAGAACGAAAACAAGGGGGATGTTCCAACACAACAGTGTGGTGCTGGTTAGTGTTTTGTCAAACTGATGCAAGGCAGGGTCATCTGGGAAGAGGAACCTCAGCCAAGAAGATGCCTCCATCGGATTGGCCTGTAGGCAAGTCTGGGGACATTTTCCTGATTAATGATAGATGTGGGAGGGCTCAGGCCACTGTGGGCTGTGCCATCTCTGGGAAGGTGGTTTGCATTAAAGGAAGGCTGAGCTAGCAACGAAGGACAAGGCAGTCAGCAGCATTCCTCTCAAGCCCGTGCTTCAATTTCTGCCTCCAGTTTCCTGTCTTGAGCTCCTGCCCTGACTTCCTTGCATAATGAGATACAATCTGTAATATGGAATAAACCCTTTCCTTTCCAAGATACTTTTATTCACAGTGTTTATCACGGGAATAGAAAGGTGACTAAGACTCTTGACTCGTGTGTTTTCTGACTCTGGGGTTCTCCTTCAGCACATGATGAAGAACTGGCATGCAGGGTTGGACCAGTGGGCTGAAAGGAAAGACTAATTCTTCTTGATTCATTCCTCTTCTTATACTCATGGGATTTTATTCCTGTCCTCATAAGGGAGATGCCACTGTGGTGTAGTGACAGATTTTCATCCTCATGTGCTTTTAAAACATGTGCGGGTGTGAGAACATAACTGTTGGGGTAAAGTTATACCAGAGACACACCAAGGAAGGTCTATGGCATCATGAAGAGTGGAGAGGACTAGGATAGGAATCAGAAATGAAACACTGATGAGTGCTGTCTTAACCACTGTAAATAGTTAATGATTAAATGATGTCAAAGGCCACAGGTTTGTGCAAAAAGCATCTTCTGTGATGTCACAGGTGAGGATTCAGAAAATGATCCAGAGTCCTGGCACAGAGCCAATACAGGTCGAGGGGGCTTAAGAAAACCCCATGAACTAGCCTGAGGCCTACACCAAGTCCTCTCCAACATGAGCCTCCTCTGAGACCCATTTCTGATTTAGCCAAGGGTTGACTTATGTGTGAACACAGCCAGGCTAGCTGATATTTTAGTTTATTGGCCATAATGGGGCTGCCTGGCCAGGAGTCCATGAACAAGGGCCTCTTGCCATCCCTCCCAGTGCACATAGGCCTGAATAACTTCCTTCATCTGTGGATCAGAATGTGAAGCTACAGTCTTGGCTTGGTGGCATAGGCCCGTAATCTCAGCCACAAGGTAGTGGTGGCATTTCAATGCAGTGAATTCAAGGCCTGCTAGCACAACTTAGGAAGAGCCTGCCTCAAAAAGCAAAAGAATCTGGGGATATAGTTTGGAAGTGTAATGCTTGCCTACCATACAGAGGCCTTCTGTTCAGTTCCCAATAAAGAAAACAAATAAATGGATCTTCAAAAGAGAGTTCACAGGAACAGGCTTCTCCTGTTCAGGGAATGTCCCGTCAGAGAGCATGGCATTTGCACATGTGTAAGATGGGAGCTGGCTAAAGGTATCAGCTGAACAGTCTCCAGCTGGCTATTGGCCCCTCCAAATGCCAGGCCTTTCCCCCAAACCACCCACTCAAGAAGCCCCTGGCTAGCTGAGGGCTGGATTAGTCTTGCCAGCCATGTCTTTAGGGGAGCAGAAAGAACTCCCAAAGAAAACTGCAATCACAGGCTAACTAGAAACTGGGTAATGGTCCACAGAGCTGAAGGCTGGGAATGCTTTTGAGCACACAGATAATAATAGCATGTTCTACATAGTCCTGACAAGCAGAGAGACTTTATGAGGGGTGAGGACCCCAGGGGCTGTCAGTGTGCGTTCTCCTAGGATCAGTGGATAAATCTGGAGGAAGACCTGGGCCTGCCCCTGTGCACCCCCTAGCACGGCATCTTCAGGTTTTCCCTCATGATCTCCTCCCTCCACAGAGAAACACAGACGTCAGAATGAAAGCAGCAGCCTGTGGCGATTTGAAAGAAAATGGCCCCCAAGGGGAGTGGCATATTAGGAGATGTGGCCTTGTTGGAGGAAGTGTGTCACTGTGGGGGTGGGCTTTGAGGTCTCAGGCCACACCCAGTGAGACAGTTCACTTCCTGTTGCCTGCAGATCAAGATATAAAACTCCCAACTCCTTCTCCAGCACCATGTCTGCCTGCATGCCACCATGTTCCGCCATGACAATAATGGATTGAACCTCTGAACTGCAAGCGAGCCAATTAATTCTTTTCCTGTAGAAGAGTTGCTGCGGTCATGGTGTCTCTTCACAGCAGTAGAAACCCTGAGACACAGTCACAGCCCTAACACCATTTTCAACAAAACTACCTTTATTCACTGTAGCTTACAAACTTCTAAAGTAATAATTCCCTCCCACTCCTTGCCCCGCCCTTCAGCCCTGCCTTGATTGCCCAGCGTCTCTAACCTTCTAGTACTACCCTTTGCTGGGTCAGCCCTGAGTGAGCAGGAGCTGCAATCTTTTCTATTGCTTTCTTTTGGTGAGGGGAGGTCTGGGGCTGCAGGGTAGAGGCAGAGTGAAACCTCTGCCGGCTTTGAGGGTACACCACACAGGTGGCTCAGTGCCGCTTCTTCCTCTTCCTCTTCCAGGTGCCTAGTGACTCGTGCTTCCTCTTCTGAGCCTGCAATGGTTGGGCAAGCTCAAGGGCTGAGAGTGGCCCTTCAAACACCCCATGACCAGGCCCTGGGTCAGATCTCTTAGCCGTGGGAATCAAGCCTCCAATGAGAGTTCGCTTCTTTGACTTGGCAATTAGAGATGGATCAGGACTGAAGCCCGTTATCTTTGGAGATGAGGGTTCGGGGATACTATCTGAGTCAGAGAAATCTGCATAAGGGAACAAGTGGCTAGCCAGTTTCCATGGCACCAGGTTGTACTGGGAGCAGAGGAGGAAGGACAGGCTGTGGAGCTCCTCCTTGTCATCAGTGGTTCTGCCCAGTGACTCATGGAACTCCTCAGGGGCAGAAACTTCTCTGAGGTTCACTCCACATCTGGACCCTGGGCTTTGGGGGTAGGCTCCTTTACCACAGGCAGTAACAGTGGATCTTATGTCTACCAGTGAGGGTAAACATTGGCTACCTGGGAGGACGGAAGGCCTAGGCACCCATATTTTTGCATTGGTGTCTTCGGGACACTGTTGGTCTAAGAAAGCCACTCGTGAGGAATCTTTTTGTGCACTGGCCCCTCTTTGGGGACCATGGCCATCTCTCTCTGCACCTTGGCTGACAGTCAGTACAGAAGCATTGGCAAGTGTCTGAGAGGCATCTTGGTTCAGAGGTGTCGCCTTACAGCCTTTCTTCTTCAAAGTCTCCAGCAGCTGCGGGAGGAAATGGGCACATTAGACTCAGGCCAGACTGGAAGGATTAGAGGGTGGCGCATTTGGGTGGAGGTGGCCAAGGGGAGAGTCAACTATCTGAGTGTTGGGGACTGTGGGTCTGCTGGTTGTCATGCCTGGTTCCTTGCAGCTGTGCACTTCACCCCACCCCCACCCTCGTATTCCTACCTGCATCCCCTTCTGGATGAAGCCCCAGGCAGTTTGCCCTGACTTCCTGTATGTCAGGGTGAGTCAAGGTCACATGGTTCTTATGAACAGGGTCCTTTCTTTCCCTGTCCACTTGGTGTCCCTCAGCATCCCACTCTATTTGGGATCCTCTCTTCCCTGACCAGTTTGCCTAGTGTCTCTCTATATCCTGCCTGCCTGGTATCTGCTTGCCTCTTGCCTATTTCTTGCTGCTTCCCCTTTGTCCCTAGTGTTCACCCTTCCCTGTCTACCTGCTTAACAGTGACCTCTTCCTCGTACTCCAGCTCCTTCATGAGAGCCAGTATGTCCATCTCTGGTTTGGAAGATAGGATTTCTGCCACAAATTGGGGGTTTATTATGGCCTCCACCTATAAACAGAAGGAAAAGGACATGAGTGCCTGGAGGTGGGGCATCTCCAAGCCAAAGGGACCTCTGTCTTGTCCTGTGTTGCTACCAAGTTGTGATGACAACCAACATTTACACACACACACACACACACACACGAGAGAGAGAGAGAGAGAGAGAGAGAGAGAGAGAGAGAGAGAGAGAAAAACAGAGACAGAGACAGAGAGACAGAGGCAGAGAGAGACACACACAGAGACAGGCACACAGAGAGACAGACAGACAGAGACAGAGCTCTGAAGGCAGGGAAGCAGGCTCAGTTACAAGGACTGGGAAACCCATACTACAGCTCCAGACGCAACTCACTTGTTCAACAAAGTGTTTCTGGGAGCACAGTTCGTCAATGTAGTTCAGGAGTCCTGCATCTGAGTACAAGTCATCTTCCTGCTCCGGCCCACAGCTCTCCCCCTCCTCCTTTTCCATGGGCTCTCTCGTGAACGGCTGTGGGAGCCTCTCCAGCCAGTCCATGATGTCCATGTACTCCTGCACTGCCGCAGGTGGAATTTCTATGGGTGCCTCAGTCTTGCATAACTGCCTGTCTCTGAGTCCTGGGAGGTGGACCGGGTCAGCTTTGGGGACAGACTTCATGGAGTTGCACACTAGGAAATAGGAGAGCATGATGATCCATGGATGGGGTTTAGTTCCACCCAAGCCAAGCCATGCAAAGCATAGCTCAGTGGAATTGCGATGGCCTAGGGTTAGCCAACACAGTTTTCCCTAAAGATCTGTGAGAGGGAACATTGCAAAGGGTGATATGTCTAGGACAATCATATGGGAGAATATTTGGAGCCCCCAATGTTTCAGGTACTCTTCATACTCAGTGTCCAGGTCCTGATCACACAGAGTTTGGGTCCTTAGGGAGATGAGGGCAGAGAGGAGCAATGATCATGACCAGTTCAATGATTACCCAGTTCAAGACTAAGGGCTGCAAGGGACCCCAGGCTACATAGCAAATGTCTCACTCTGAAGGAAGAAACCTACATGTGGAGCCAAAGTCTATTTTGATGGATCTGACCTCTTCATAGAGACCTAAAGCTATGTGAGCCCTACCTGGTTCCTCAACCACCTCAGGAGCTGATGGCCTTGGTGGATCTTGCCTTGCTGTGGTTGTAAGAAATTGACACTGGACACCTCTCATCATCTCCAGCCTTGAGGCCTCCATCTCCAGCCTTGCATTCTCCATCTCTTCTGCACTCTCGAATTCTGAGAACCTAGGGATGAAGGAGGCCAGGGCCCAGCACAGGAGATTACTAAAGGTGGTCATGTATGCAGGGTCTTGGGATGGTCTGGTATACTTACATGAAATTGCTGGTCTTGGAACATAACCACAGCTCTGGGGCACACTATAGCCCTTGGTATTTGTAGGGAATCAAGTCAGTCCGAGATGGCCCAAGCAGGGCTTTCAGGTGATTCCTCCTTAAGGCCTGTCTTGACCTTGCCTAGAGCTACACAGGAGAACTGACTGGGAAGTGGGCCATGGATATGACTGATGGAGTACATCAGGGATCTTGGACCAGATCCAGAGATGCTGAAGCTGAGACTGGGAGGAAGGACCTGGGAGGCAGGCGCCCAGGAGATGTCAGGAGAAAGTAGAAGGGAAGCTGAGAGGTGTGGCTGCTTCCCTCTGAGAGCCATTTGTTGGCGTGTGTGCACAGCAGTATCATGTGGAGCAGAGGCAGAAAGACCAGAGACTGTCCTCAGAGTGTGTAAGAGGCCTCTGTCCTCTCTGCCTTCTTCCATTTATATTCATGCCAGGAACATAAGGCTGCAGCTGAGGCCACTCTCTTGAGACGCAGAGACATGGTCTCTGCTGTTGAAAAGCAGTGGCTCAATGCTAGGCAGTTGGCCTAAGACTGGGGAGTGTTTTTGCTTTGCGCAACCCACAGTGCTGGAGGAGACCCCACAGGGCTGGGATGGGCCACTTCTCCTACTCTGACCCTCAAAAGAAAGGCAGGGATAGGCTTATGATGTCAGAATTGCTGGGACCATAAGGCAGATAGCCCAGCACTCCAGTACGTGAGAACAGCATCCTCGACAGCAAGATTCCCATGAGGGGCCCAGGTGTTAGGTAATCCTCCTGCCAGGGCATGGGTAACAAACTCACCAGACCCAGCGGTAACCCCTCCACATACCCTCCTCAAGACTTCTGACTCAACAGACCCACCCACATTTAACAGCTCCCCACACACCCTGCTTCAAGACTCCCTTGACTTACTTTTCAGCCATCTCAAAGAAGATCATCCTGTCATAGTTGCTTGTACACTGCCATTCCTGCAGACCCCTCCACAGGCCCACCTCCACAGTCATGGTGGGCTTCCTCCGGGCCAGGGACCGAAGCACTGGACTGTAATTCATTAGAACCACTCAACCCGGTCATCGACTTGCACTCCAGACCCAGCCAACCCCAGCCCAAGATACATCTATAGCCTAATGGCACTATAAGGTCAGCTTCCAGGAACACCTAACCCTGCAGCAAACATCAACACAAAGATCTGTGTCTGCTCCCCTGGCTGCCCCGTGCACTCTCTGTGTGTGGAAGAATGAATGGGGTTTAGGCTCCCAACATGGAAGTATAGACAACAAAGTCAAAGTGAAAATCATTAGAAATGGGACCTTGGGTGGCAGTAGCCAGGTTTAGGTTATGATGCGGGACTCCCAGGATTGGACAGTGCTCTTCTTGGAAGGGAGAAGAGACCCCCCTCCAATTTTCTTTTAGTCCTGTGAGACAACCATGGATACTTTATCAGAACTGGCTCTTCAAGTCCTGTCTGAAGACAGTGTCCAGAACTGTGAAAATACAGTGTCTGTGGTTTGAGTCATCTAGTCTACCTGGTCATGTTGCCGAGCTGATGGACAAGATGCCCAGAATGACCTGGAACCCCGGGTTAATGACTGGGACAATGATGCAGATAACTGCTGAGGATCAAAATGGAGCAACAGGACAGGTGGAGAGCCTTCCTGGCCTAAGGGAATTTCTCCAGAACAAAGGGTTGGGGACAAATATCTAGGTTTTTCTGGAGTCTGGCTCTCTCCCTTATCCCAGTTGTGGTGTGCTGTGGGCACTAAACACTAAGGTCAGTGATAGAAGGTAAAAGTTAAGGAGAAGGGCCACCATGTGGGGTGAAGTGAAAGGTCTAAACCCAAACCCTAGATCTGGGACTGACTCCAGGACTGTGTGGCTTTCTGGAGTGGCCCTATCTCCTCCAGCACCTTCCTCATCCACCTCATCAAGTTGGAGCCCCAGTAGGATCTTCCAGGCACTGTGACACTCACATGAGGAAGCAGGAGAAAGCTGCCACGTCAGGAGTCTGGGACAGGTGCCGTTGCACCAGAGTCTTGAGAAGCTGCCAGCGCCGGAAGTTCCCATAGACGCTGTCTGGTTTGGACAAGTATTCTGGGGAGTTGGTTTGGACGTTGGCTGCGCCCCTCTGCCCATATGCTCCTTTTGGAGGTGGTGCTGAGTTCACTGGGGACCTGACGGAAACCAGCTGGACAACTGGCTGTGTGGTGGGAGGGTGAGGGCCCAGGACCCATGTTCCGTCTTGAGACTGGACAGACGAAGCAATTGGGGTATTCATGAAGCTGTTTGCAGCAGGTGTTGTCATGAAGAGTGAAGCAGGGTGCCCCATACTTCCACCTTGGATCCCAGGGACATTGAGGGGCACCTGAGTGAGAACAATATTGGCATTGTGCACAGGCTGGACAGGCCTGCCTGGTGTCCCAACTTGTACAATGTTCAGAGGTACAGCTGTTCCCAGGGCGGTGCTTCCATCTTCTGCCACCAATGACATCCCAGGCAAGGCAGATAGCACTAGAGAATTCCTGGGAGAGATGCCTGCAGTCATGAGGGGTGCTGGGGGCTCCCAGAATAACTGGGGTGCTGGTTGGGGTGCAGGTGGGAGAACAGGCAGGGTAGCAAATGTAGGCATAGAGGCAATAGGGTTCACAGTCATGTTCTGTCCCAACGAAGATGCTGTGAAGAAAAAGGAGACAGTGGATGAAGAGGAGAAGGGGCACAGGTGGGGGACTCCCTGATCCTGGAAGTCAGTGGAAATTGGGGGAGGGTCATGGGAAGGGGGGTTGTACTGTTTGCAGATGTCCCCAAGGGAATTCCCTGCTGGGTTCATCTAGCCAAGCACAGTTCCAGCAGGGATCTTCCTTCCATTCAGCAAGATTCCCTGATTGCTGTCTGTGGAGAGGAGCCCTCAGCTTTCCCACCTCTGAGAGGCTCTTTCAGGAATCCCTGGCAGAAAACTCATCAGTGTTCTAGCTCTCTTCCCAGAGATGGATCAGTTTGACTTGGTCTGGACCACCATCCCAGTAATGATGCTCACAGGAAGCAAGGCACCATCAATGAGGGCCAGTTTATAGAAGGGCCTCTGTGAAGGTTTCAAATATTTTGACCTCATCCCTGTCTGAGGGTTCCTTCCACACTCTCAAACCTCCCTCCCTTTCTAGTCAAGCACAACAAACCAAAACACCTCTATACAATCTTCCATGCCAGCACCCTGGAATCCTGGAGGTGACGCTATAGCATGTCCTACCCGTGTTGCCGCTCCCTCTCCTAATGCCTCCCACAGGAAACAGCAATGGGATAGATTCTGGCAGCCCCACACGGCCCTGACAGCCATTGGTTCCCACCGTGGTTAGGAGCTGTTCCCACAGCCATGCAATTCCTTGACACCTGCCCTTGCTATCCCGGTAGTGGCTGTGGAAGGCTGTAGAGGGTCAGGGAACAGTGACTGGAGGGTTTGTCAGGAGGCTTCTGGGGTTTTCCACAGCCACTGACATCATCACAATTGGTCATGAAATGAAAACCACATGTGGTCATTTTCTTGTGAGCTCCCACCAATATAAAGGAACGATTTGGTGGCATGGGGTGGGTAAGGGGAGAGGGGGAAGATACAGTCATGAGCCAGATGTCAAGTGGGATGCAGTTATTAGAAGTTATTGCTGATCCATAGGAACTCTTGAGGACCCCCTCAAAGAGAGCCAAGTCCAAAAGGCCTGCACATGATGGCCAGGACACATGTTCTAGCTCTGCTTAACAGTTACACAGAGCATGTTCCCAGACAAGTGCTTCTGTCTAAAGTCTCCAGGAAAGGATCTAGCTACCTTAGAACCCACCAAAGCCAGCAGCCCTCCACATCCCTTCTCCGTGTGAAAGCAGTGACAGGGAAGAGAGGCTTCCGGTTACAGTTACATGATGGGCTAACGGAACTGCTCCTCTAAACTGATATTTTTTTAAAAAATATATCTAAATATTGAGAGTAATCACCCATTTCTTTGTTGACACTTCCTAACTGCTTCGGAAGAATCAAAGACATCAACTTCCTGGCGAAGGAGAAGCCTTCCCTCAATGCGAAGGTGTGAGGGACTCTGGGCTGCCAGAGGATGAAATAACCTCCATCCCCATAGAGAGGATCCCACTGAGCTGTCTCCTGCCTAGTCTTCACTGTCCTCCTTAGGTCTAGGGTGGCCCAGTTAAATTCCTGGGATCCATAATTTCACAGCGAAATTTCCAGAAGCTCGGAGAAGTGGCCCAGAGCTCAGCCCTTGCCCATGAACCTTCCTTGGACCACCACAGTGAACCATCCCACCACACCTATGACTTGTGCTTAGGAGACCTGCCTGCCACACAGGAAGAACCGATCTAGGGTCTCTCACTGTCTCCTGCTGCAGTGTGTCTCCTGGCAATTTAGTTCCGCCAAGGGTTCTGTTCAATCTGCCATAAGCTTTGCCAGCTTCTGAGGTGAAGTCCTTGCAGAAGTCCAGTCCAGATTTGTCTCCTGTCCCCTCCCTCCCTTGGTCTGTTCAGTCACTGCTAGGATGAAATTTAAATTGCCCATGGCAGGGAGTCAGGTCCCATACCCTCATCCTTCAGGCTTACCTTCTGAAGCTATTCCTACAGGCGTGGACAGTAACCATGCCTGTCTGCTAGGATCCATGGTGAGAAAATTCAGATAATCACACCGAGTCACCAAGATGTGGCAGATGCTCAAGAGAGCCAGCCACAGCTGAGCAAAGTTTGAAAGTAAACAGCTCCAGAATGTGGCTTTGAACATTCCGCAGTGGGGGAGGGTCAGGGAGTAAACAGGGCTGGGGGGGGTGACATTCCGGGAGGGGTTGTGGCAAGTACCTAAGAACTTTGGGATCAGTTCAAATGAAGCATCCTTGTTGGGGGTGACTGCACATACCTGGTGTTTGCCTCTAGGTTTCAAATGGTGTCTTATACTCATAGCACACTGGAGTCACTGATGCCCTCTTCCTTCTTTTCTTCTTCAGTAGACCTTGTTTTATTCCCTTTGTCCTGAGTAATGCACTCCTCCTACAGAGGGTAGGAACTTGAACATTTTTTTTTTTACCACATTTACACTCATTCAACGAAAATAGAGGGTCTAACCAACAGAGCAGGACATATTTGAAAATATGACCTCTGGAGATCCACGGATCTTCTTGCCATGTCCATACCATTCTTTACAAAGCAGTCCTTGTGTGTCCAGCCAGTGCAGTGCTGGGATGTCTGCACCCTGTAGCATGGTAGTCTCTGTCACCATCCCCTTCTGCTAGAAGCCCCAGCCCATCAAGGCTTCACTCAGTATATGTAGGCCACAGGACTCAACACTGAAATCACTTCTCTTTGGATCAGTGGTATTGAGTCCTTTTATTGCAAGCAGACATTTGACAATTTAAAAATCTGTTCTCTAACTCAGAAAATAATGGGTAGGCTTCTGTGACAATTGGCCCTCCTGAGGGAACAGGGTTAAATGTGAGGTACAGGAAGAGAGAAGACATTCTTCTACTCTAAGACGGAGAGGCTTAACATTCTTAGGGCCCTGATTTTCCAGGTGTAGAAACCTGTGTACATTTTGACATTGTCCAATACAGATTTCTGTGTGTGCATGTGCCTGCCTCATTCCTAGCTCCAGTGGCACCCCGGATTCACTAGCCGCAGGCTTCCATCTTGGTTTTTTATATGCCAGTGTCCTTGAAGCCACATTTCCTGGCTGCAGAAAAAGTCTACCTCTGACTTCTTTTTGTTAATTTTAGGATGCTAGATTAGGTTTAGATTTTGTTAATGTTAGGATGCTAAAGAAAAAGGCATTCACAACAAATAATGTTTGCATTTGTAGTCTGACCATTGCACAGGCTGGAGATTGCACATGCATCATGATGCATGTTAGGTAAAAGACCCAAATGTTTTACACTGTGATGAGTTGTGCCTCTTGCGTGTTGGGAGGTTAAGACACCAGTTGCAAAGATACCAAGTGCAAGTTTTTAGTGACATGAAATATTTGCCATTCTATCATAAAAAGAACTTTACATTAGACGATTTTCCTCCATTCTAGGATACTGTCTGAGCATGAATAAGGTGGCTCTTGCTAGGTAGAATGATTGGAAGTTTGGTAAATAAAATGTGCATTTGGCTTGCAGTATTTTCTGATGGTGATACAGCATCATAACTGAAGGGGCAGGTGCCTTTCTGTGTGTGGGTATGGTTGTAGCACCCCTTTAAAGAAAGCTTGTCTGGTTCCTAATTTGGTATTTTGCATCTCATTTCATCAGTGCCGTAATGCCGGGAGACAGTAGTCTCATTTTGCCTTGAGACAAGAAGGCTTGCTAGGAAATGGTCTAGAGGGGACGTGGACTGAGACTCCAGAGAGCTGCTGCAAAAGTTGCTGGGCGCAAGCTCCACTTCCGCGGTAGGAGTCAGTAGTGTTCCCGTTGTGATAGCGATTTGGGAAAGGAAGAGAGGTTTAGAGGGACCCGGACTATCAAGTCTCAATTTAAGGTAGAATGACACCGATTTCACAGGAAGTGTTTGTGAACTGACATTTATTCCAGCTCTCCTTGTGAAGTAGGAGATTTTAATATGATGGATATCATAGGACGGCCCCTACAGGCAAGAGTCCTAGGTAAATCATGTCACAGAGTGTCTCCGGGGTCTGATCTCTCTCTCTCTCTCTCTCTCTCTCTCTCTCTCTCTCTCTCTCTCTCTCTCTCTCTCTCTCTCTCTCTCTCCCTCCCTCCCTCCCTCCCTCCCTCCCTCCCCCCTTTCTTTCTTTTAAAAATTTTGGCTAGAAGTGTTCCTTAATGTAGATTTCAGAAAGTATGCGAGAGGGCATACTGTTCTTTGAAAGGTGCAAAGGAGACAAATGCCATCCAAAGCGTTGGGTCCAGAAGGAGCCAGACCTCTTCAACAATTTTCGGTGAGGATGCTAAGTGCATGGGTGGAAGGTCCGCAGTCCCTGGTTTTAAGACGGGATGGCCGCCCAGGTTCTGCGAGAATGCGGGGCGCGGGGAGGACGGTGCTCCAAACGCATTCTTTGCTCTCCCGCAAAGCTCTAAGCTTCACCAGAGCACTCCTGTTTGCGCATGCTGTTGGCGTTCTAGCGCGAGCTCCTTGCCTCCTGGACTCCCTGCATCGGTTCGTTGTGCACCTGCGCAGACAGAAGCCTAGACGAGGGCGCGATCACGCGGGCGCGAGCGTGGAGGACGCCAGAGCGAGCCTTCCTCTTAACGTTCCGTGAACATGGCGGCGTCCAGAGTCCGTTACAGAGAAAGAGGTAACGGAAACTCCAACCTAACTTCCTGAGCATGCAGTCTCCACTGTCGCTGCCTTATCCTTGTGTCTTGCAGGCAGTGTGGCCCTGAATGACTGAGTGCCCTCCCGAGGCTGGCCCGGAGCCTGGGAGTTTTTACACCACTGGCATTGGCAAGTGCCCAGACCAGGGCTTCTCCCCACGGTTCTGTAGGCTTTTGATGTGTGTGTTGGGGTGGATGGGCAGAGGTGTGAACTTCGGAAGTGTCCCTCATCTGTGTCCCCTACACTCTCAGGAAGCTTCCAATGTGTCGGAAAGCATTACTCAGCTGAGCAAACAAATTTCTAATGTTGTCAAAAAATGGGCGAACTTCTGACATGCAAACATAAATACCAGCCAGAAACACAACTTTCATGTTGTAGTTTCACTAATTGCCACTGATTTGAGCAAACAAATTTCTAATGTTGTCAAAAAATGGGCGAACTTCTGACATGCAAACATAAATACCAGCCAGAAACACAACTTTCATGTTGTAGTTTCACTAATTGCCACTGATGTTAGAGGCTTTTCACAACTGGATAACTGGCCCTTTAAATTCAGCCGCGCATCTCCTTTTGGACTTTAAGAGTGGTGATAATCAAGAAAAGCATTATGTGAGAATCAGATGAGTAAATGGAATTTATAACAAAGACTATTTTATTATTAAATTGTGTGTGACTATTATGTAACCGTGTGTGTGTTTGTGTGTGTGTATGTGTAAGATACTGAGACTGAAAAGGTGAAAAGGTGTAAGTTTTAATTTCAGAAATGAGAATCGTGAGGTGACTATTCCCATGTATAATGTGGCGGTGTGCTTGTTGACCTTCTGGAGAGAAACTCAAGAGTATGTAAGATTTGCTGTATAATTTTTAGGACATAAATTGGGAATAATGTATTAATTCGTAGTTTTGGATTATGAATGGTGAGAATCTTATGTGTATTCTCATGTGGGTGATGGTGTTTGTTTAGATATTTGGAATTAAGGGATTTTGATAGTTTGTGGAGCTTATTGTATTTAGACAATGTGAGATACCATGCGTGTAACCTTGGTCTTGGGGTTAGGTATTTGCAATTTGATTTGGGGAATATTTTATCTCTTTTTCTTTTGATATTTTTGTTTATCATGGAGTTTGGGAGAAACTTGGGCAAGAAATAAGTGCCTGTGGACAGTGTTAAAGAAATTGTGCATACAATTGTGCATAAAGAAATGTGACGATACAAACGGGAGAATATTGTTGGGAAAATGTAGGGTTATTTGTGTATTTGGTATGCCATGGATGGCTACAGGATTTGTCTACTGTGTTTCTAGCATGTGAAGGCAGGTGTGTGGCAAGGTGTGTGTGTGGTGTGTGTGTGGGGTGTGTGTGTGTGGTGTGTGTGTGGGGGGGTGGGGTGTGTGTGTGGGGGGGGCTGATGATTGGATATGTACACTGTAGTGTCAGGCTCGTGTGAGCCTACATTTGGCAGGTGGAGAAATTATTTCTTTGTGGATATTCGAAGTTTCCACTCATCTCATTTATGTAAGTGGTGAGACTGTACATTTGGGAGCAGATATATTTGTACATTTGTAGTGTTATATGTTTGAAATTGGTGGGGAAATACACGGGTATGGAGTTTGTATTTTCTTATATGGCTTGTGAACGTTTATGTCTTCTCTATATGACCAGATTTTTGAGTGGAGAATATTTACGTGACAGAATGTTTATTAGAGTGTCATGGAGGTTTGAATGAATGTTTTCTTATGTTCTATATATGGTAAACAGGGAATAATTAGTATACATACAGCAAATAAGCAAGGATGTGTGTTTCTGATGGATAGATGAGATTGTACATTTACACAGGCAAGTGTGTGGCAACTGTTTGCTGCACTGGAGTTTATAATATGGTTATGTTTTAGTAGGAAGTGATTTCTAGCAGCAAGAAATAATTCTGGGTTAACAGGTGGTTTGTATTTGTGATTTAAAATCACATTTGTGATTTAAAGATGTGTTATGTAGGTAATACTTCTCTATGTCTTGGGCATTTACACTAGTTGTTTGTATCTGTTAGTACATGACATATATATATATGTTCATTGAAAAATAGATCATTTGTTTTATGTATTAATTACTTTTGAATTGCTATTATAAAACATCATAACCAAGGCAACTTATACAAGAAAGAGTTTATTTGGAATTACAGTTTCAGAGGGGTAAGAGTCCATCATGGAGGGAAAACATGGTGGGTATGGCAGCAGGGGCAGGAAGCTGAGCAGTCACATCTTGAATCACAGGCACAATTCACAGAGACTTCTGGAAATGGCACAGAGTACCTAAACTCTTAAGGTGACATACTTTAAGAGTGACTCTCTAGTGACATACTTCCTGCAACAAGGTTGTACTTCCCAATCCTTCCCAAAACAGCACCACCAGCTCGGGCCAAGTGTTCAAACCTGAGCCTGTGTGGAACATTCTCATTCAAACCACACTGTATAAATGTGCATTAAGTTTGGTTAATGATGGTGTGTTTCTAGTGCCCATGGGTATGTTTGTAGGATGAGCTCAGAAGTTTATGTTTTATCAATACAGAATATTAAATAGTATGTTATAGTTGTGTACATATATTTTTGTCTCTGTGTGTGAGTTGTATGTACATGTTACTGTACAGTAATTAGTCAATATACAGATAGTGTGTGTGTGCATGTATGTGTGTGTGTGTGTCTTTATGTCTGCTTTTGGCGCATGGCATAATTTTCACGCATGGGAGATTAATATATTGCATTCTCTATTTCTCTGAGTGCTTGGCTGTCAGTCCATGGGTTGGGGGGCTGTGTGTCTTTACAGTGTCTGAGTGTATTGATGGCTCAGAGATCCTCTTTGTGCTTGTTCAGGACTGAATTCTTGAAGTAAAAGGGTCAGATCATGAGCTCTGACTCATGTGTCTGACTCTTAAGTGTCTCTCAAATACTCTTGTGCTGTGGGCTTTATTTTTTTAAATTAGTCAATTTAAAATTTATGTATGTGTTTCTGTAAACAGGTGCATTTGTGTATGTGTGTGTGTGTGTGTGTGTGTGTGTGTGTGTGTGTGTGTGTGTGTGAGAGAGAGAGAGAGAGAGAGAGAGAGAGGTTGAGTGTGAACAGGAATGACGGTCAGAATATGACTTCAGGAGCTGGTCTTCACCTTCCACATTGAGTTACAGAATCTTTCTGCTCACTGGACCACAAGCTTCTTCACTTTTCCCCACCTCTACCTCCTGACTAGGATTACAGGCATGTACCCTACTGCATACAGGGTTATGTGGTTTTCTTGGGCCCAGACTAAGTTCATCAGTCTTGCATAGCAAGAGCTATACCCATGAAACCATTACTGCAGCCCATGTTTAAGGTTTTTTCCATACCCAGAGAAACTTACTAGAAACTGGTCAAACCCTCTTGGAGGTAGGGTATAGCAGAGAGAAACGAGGTCATCCTAAGTATGCTGGTAAGGTGGTATGGGAACCAGAAAGTGATGTATTTAAAAGATGCAACCAAGGGTGGTGTGCTTGCTAAAGAGGTTGGTGCTAGGAAAAGGGTGCTTTGCTCCACCCTGGGTAGAAAATACCTCGAGGACTCTCAGAGATCAGCCTTCCCATTAGAGGCTCAGAAGCTTGGCTTTGAAAAGAGAACCCCCACCTCTCCCACCCTAGTGAACTCTGCTTTCCCAGAGCTGCCCAGGGAGGTGTTATTTCCCAGGAATCTGTTACTCCTAGTTCAGCTCCTGAGGCACTCAGAGGCTTCTGTAGATATGGACCAACACCTTTGTCTGGCTCCTGCTCACACTGGTATCAGAACTCATGGTGCTGGTTCTATATGTATTACAGAAGAAATTCTGTAAGTTCTGGTGAGCAATTACCACGAGAAGGTGAAGCTGCAGTCAAACCCCCAGGAAAATAGGGGGCACCAGGAGCATAGAATGCCTGCTGAGAGGCACAGTAAGCATAGCCAGCCCTAAGCACAGACGTGTGGTATTCATGGTCAGGGGGATCTATATGATGTCCCAGATGCTTGATATGAAGGCACAGATGCTGATGTTTGCCCCACTATATTTTTTATCTTGCTCTGACCCAATTACTTCTCATTTTTTCTTGTTCTTCTCTCTGAAATTGGAATTTTTATGAAATGCCTTTGTATCTCTTGGCATGCATAGCTTACTTTCTTTTTTAAGGGGCTCACAGATATAGTGCAACCGAGGAAGCTTAGATCCTGCAGCCCTAAAAGAACTGGCAATTTGAGAGAGGGCATGATGGGAAGAAAATTTATTTCATTTAAGTAAAATTTGTTTGTCATAAGATGAAGACTAGCTAATATCATCAAGAGGACATTTATTTATCATCTTTTGTGGGAACATTCTCATAGTTTTGGTTGGTTGGTGTCTTAGGAGTTTCAAAGGAGACTTTGGACTTGGATGTAAGCAATGCAGGAAATGTTAAGAATTTGAGAGACCCTGGAGATAGGTTGAATACTTTCGTGTTTTGGAATGAAAGTGAGCCTTTGGGGCCTTTGTTGGGGTCCTGTGTATTGGATATTAAGTATATCTAAGGGTTCATGCTGATTAACAGACTTGGTCCCTGGGTAGGGGCTGGTGGAAGCTTTTTAGGGTGGAGCCCAGTGGAAGGAAATTAGGTCATTAGAGGCACGGCCTTGAAGGGCATTTTGGGACCCATCCTTTCTCTTTCCCGGCTGCCATGAGGTGAGGACTTTTGCTCTGCTATACGCTCTTGCTCGGGATGTTCTGCCACACCACTGTCACAGATGCCACAGGGTCACGTGGCCATGGACTGCAGCCTTCAAAACTGTGAGCTGAAAGCAGTGTTTCCTGCCCTTAGGTTGTTTATCTTAGCCCGAGATGGAAGGCTGACAGACAGTTCCCTACCATCACACAGGAAGTTCCTCCCCTTTTCTCCCTCCAAAATCTCCTCTTGTCAATTCACTTGACCTTAGTTTAAAAGGCAGGAAGTGATCCCACTATCAGGTGACAGAGGACATGGAGAAGCCTCAGTTTAGGATTTTGTGGTTCACATCCTTCCCACAAACCAAGATTTCATTCGACTGTCTTTTTCAGGTACCTCCATGGTACCCCAGGACTAGAATTAAGGAATGCAAGGATGCTCAGGGCCTCTCATGTGAGAACATCCTAGAACTCACTCAACTGTGGATATAGGTATAGGTAAAGGGAAACCAAACAATCCCTGGCTCAGCTCAGAAATATGAAGTGGACAGTGGAACATCTTCTTAGCAAGAAGACAGTTGCCTGTGTAGGCAGTGCATAATAAATGTCCTATGTGGGGTCCCCCTGTCCTTGGGGCATCCCTCAGTGTCCCACAGTAACTTCATCCCCGGAGCACATATCTGAAGTGTTTTATTGGTTGGCAAATGTCTTTAGGTGCATCCTGGGCCAGAAGATAGACCGAGGAGCTTGTTCATCCAGAAGATAGACCGAGGAGCTTGTTCATATCCCAGAGACCTGTGTCCTTGAGCAAGCATTTTAACCTCTCAGCCCAGCTTAGCTTTCTGCAAAACAGAACCCTAGCAATGCCATTTGTCCAGGCTTGTGAAAATTAGGGTCAGTGTGTATAAAGTCCTTGGAGCCGTGAATGGCATCCCATATGTAGTAGTTATAAATTCTGTAGCTTTTAACTGCTCATCCATTCAGAATATGCCTGTTCATTTTCCTGATCCAGCCCTCCTTCCCATCCACCTGCAGTCAGCTGACCTCATCTGCCGCCTCCCTGCTTTTGCTCCTCAATTCCCAGCCACAGTGTCTTATGGCAACAGAGGCTTGAAACCTCTGCAGGCTTGAGACCTCAGGGATGGGAGCAGACCAGTTCTCTTTCAAATCCTGCAGGGTACCCATCATGACATCTCCGTATGGGGAGCAAAGATGAAGAATATTTCCAGGAGAATGAGTTTCTGACTTTCCCACAGTTCAAATGCGGTCCCCTGCCCTCCAGGGTCTACGCCTCATTGGAGGGGTGGCAGAAGTGACTTCAGTTCCTCACTTGCCACATCCCTGTCTATCCTGTGTGATTCACTGTAGGCCCCCTCCGCTGTGACCTACTTTGCCTAAGGTCTTCCTCCTTTTCCTCTGTCTTGGACGACACACGAGGCTGAAGGATGTAGCACAGGACAGCGGTGTCCCCATCTTGTGAGTAAGCTCAGAGCTGGGCAGAAGCACTTTCCAGGGGTGGCCCCTGTAGTCACTGACTACAGTCACTCAGTCACTGATGGAAGTAAATGCCTGTTGCATGTTGGTCCACAGCATTGCTACAGGACATAACTGGTATATGTGAAAATGAGCTCACACTTCATGCCAAGACTTCAGAACCCTCTTTGGGAGAAATCTAAAGCAATGGAAACAGTTTTACTCAAGACAGTGTACTCTGCTCTCTGCAGTTTCTCCCAAATTTCTTCTTGTAGCTCTGCTTGTGTCTAGGCTATATTTCTTAGTTGCTGAAAACCACCTTGAAAGTTGTGTGTGTGTCCTGTATGGACATAGTATACATGCTTTTCTTCTATTGATTCCTGTAAGATGTAAAATATATATGGAAAACCAGTGATGTGGGCTGTAAATGAAATCACCAAGGGAATGGACAGACAGATAGGATTTGTTGAAATACAGTGCACGAAAGCTGCAGGTATGCCTAGGGGACCATGCAGCTGAGAAGGTAGTGGGAGTCTTGTTCTCAGAAGGAAGTCACTTGGTGTGACCTTATGGGCCATCTGTTTGCGTCCACAGCTGTATAGATAAGGTACCATCTCACTTTCTTATTAAACAGCTAATTCTGCAGTTTAATTGTTTATCTTCAGGTTGTCTGTCCCTGCAAGGTGCCACTAGTCATATGAGTTAGACTTCAGTTATTTGTGTAATATATCTTAGGTCACTGAGGAACTGTGTTCCACGTGGCCATGGCCCGGTGGTTAAGATAAAGGGAATTTCCTTTCCTTTTTGTTTCTTTTAACCCCCTTTGTCTGTATAACTGATTAAATATCATTGAATGATGAAATCAAAGAATGTGATCTTGTATTGAATTCCTTATAGTTATGTCTCTGGAACAGTTTTGCAGGAATGATTTTAAAGGTGAAATAGGAAGCATAACTTATCTGGGAAGAAGTTATTCTATGGGAGGATGGCTCAGTCAGCGGAGTGTTTGCAAACTCAGCGTGGTGTCTTGTGAGAGAATGGCCCCAGAGGTTCACTGTTTGAATTCATAGTCATCAGGGAGTGGCATTATTTGAAAGGATTAGGAGATGTGGCTTTGTTGGAGGAAGGGTGTCACTGGGAGTGGGTTTTGTGGTTTCAAAAGTCCATCCCAACCCCAGAGCCTGTCTCTCTCTGCCTGTCGACTGGGATATAGCTCTCGGCTACTCCTCCAATATCTACCTAAGTGCTACCATGCTCCCACCATCCTCCCTGCCATGATGATAATGGACTAAACCTCTGAAATTGTAAGTAAGCCCCAAGTAAATGTTTTATTTTGTAATGTTGCCATGGTCATGGTGTCTCTTCCCAGTAGTATAATAGTGACTAGGACACACAGGGACCTGAGCATGGATGCTCAGTGCTCACAGAAAATGTGCATGGTGATGTGCACCCATAATCGCAGCACTGAGGACCTTACGGATACAGGAGGATTTCCGGAGCTCATGGCTGTCATTCATGTCTAGGCAGCCTAGCCAGCTCAGTGAGCTCTGGCGTCAGTGAGGCCCTGCTCAAAAATAAGAGCGATGCCGGAAGACACATGATGCTGGTACCCCTCACATATCTCCACAACCCTCCCCTCCACACATAAAAAGACTAGTTCCCCAAACACCCTCACCTAATGCTGTGTGTTATGTGGCACTGAAATGTCTCATTAGGGCTGTCTTGGCTCAGATTGTTCGTTTCCTGCTTTGTCACTGCTCTTGTCCTCTGTCCTTCATCCCCAGATGCTGACACCGAGTGCGAAAATGCCTGCTGCATGAGACTGTCTCCCTGTAGTGTTCTCAAAAATTATTAAAGCATGCACTTCCTTTGGGGGAAATCTAAGTGGCCGATCCGCTCCCGCTGCTCCCGTTCACCTTGGTTCCATTTCTTCACGAGCGTTCTGGAGGTAAGAGAAAGACATGCGTTTGCATTTGGGGTTGTGGCAGCTGTGTGTGTTCAGGGTAGTTTGTCTTTGTGTAAAACGTTGGGATTGATAGGTATGAATTAGATGTGAGGAACGGTATGAGGGAGCTTAAAAGCTATCCTATGTGATTGTGGTGGGGCATGGCATGTGCATGTGATGGTTCTGTGATGGTAGTTCATGAGAATGTTCAGTGTTGTGGGGGAGTTGCATGTGTGTATCTGGAGGCAGTAAGGCTATGTGATGTATATGTTGAACTCCAGTTGGATGGGGGTGTGTGAATTTATAGCTTGTATCGATTTTATGCACATGTCTGAGGAGGCTGGAGTGTCTCGTATGTCATACCAGGAATGACAAGCCGAACACACAGGGTAGAAGTAGTTACTGGACTAGAATTGACATACAAATTTTAATGAAGAATCTATACCATGGACAGAAGTAAAATGGGCAAACCATGCCCATGAGAGGGAGAAGGCTCTTTTTATAAGAGCTAGGGGAAATTGCTTTGTCTAGTTAGGACAAATTAGTTTTGATTTTTGAGTTGATGTGAAATTAGTGAGCTCATATTCTGTGACCTCTAAGGCTCAGTACTGCATACCCTGAGTGTCTGTGTCCTGCACCACAGAACTGCTTCTGTCTATGAGCCAGGCACCTCCACGCTGGGAGGGTAGGGAACCTTGTGATGTGCTCTACTGTAGATAAGGCCAACTGTTTGCACAGGTGTGTTGTAGAGAGGCTTCTGAGTTGCAATCTGGCAGTAAGGTGAGATGAAATTTAAAATCTGAAGAGAGCAGATTGGGGAGATAGCTCAGTTGGTTAAGTGCTTGCTGCACAAGAATGGCGATCTGATCTTCATTCCTGGCACCCATTTAGAAGCCAGGTGTGGTGAGGCATACCAATAATCCCAGCTCTGGAGAGGTGGAGGCAGGATGATTTCTGGACTGGATGGCCAGGGAATCCAGCTTAATCAGCATGCCCCAGTAAGAGATCCTGTCTGAAAAGTTAGGTAGATAGTTGCTGAAGAATGGCACTCCAGATTGATTTCTGGCCTACACACATGCTCACGCGTGCGTGGGCACACACACACACACACACACACACACACACACACACACTCATGCATATATACCTGTAGACAGAGAAATTAACTTCGTCTTGTAAGGGTTGGCTGAGGAGACTTAAGCATTGTTTTTAGTAGCTTTGGAGAAGGCCCTGGGCTCTAGCAATCACATTATGTGCTGGGATGGATCAAACTATTGCTGACCATACGGCTTCACCTGGAAGCATTAAGGACATTCTGTAATGGTCCTCCTCTTTGTAGAATGTCCTTTGGTTAGAGTTCAGCCTCTGAAGTTTCTGATGTTCTGATCAGAAAGATGAGTGGCTGGAGTGTTAGAAGTCTATTGGAGGTGTCCCATCCTATGCTGGTTCTCTAGAAGGTCAAGGGCTGAAACATTGGCTATTCTTCTCTGCCAAATCCTACTGGTTTTGCCTTAAGCATGGTTGTTCATGCTTAAGGAAGGTCAGTGAGCAAGTAGTGGCAAGATTTAATTGTTATATGCACATTTAGATAAAACCAACAGACTTAAAGTCCTGATTTTGTTATGACTCTGTTGCAAGGGGAGGGCCTGCTTGTTCTTCCCGGCCACCCAGCTAGCTTACACCTGAAATAACCACACAAAACTGTATTCATTAAAATACTGCTTGGCCCATTAGCTTTAGTTTCTTATTGGCTAATTCTTACATCTTAATTTAACCCATTTATATCAATCTATGTATCACCACGTGACTGTGGCTTACCGGCAAGATTCTAACCAGCATTCGTCTCAGGCAGGAGATCCATGGTATCTCTTACTCTGCCCTTCTTTCCAGAATTCAGTTCTGTCTTCTCCATGCCTACCTAAGTTTTGCCCTATCAAGGCCAAGGCAGTTTCTTTATTCATTGACCAATGAAAGCAACACACAAACAGAAGGACCTCCTACACCATGACTCAGTCTTTCAAAGAAGCCCAAAGCTAGATAGCTCAGTAGAAACTAAAAGGAAGTATCTTGACAGAACATAAAGTCCTGTTTTGTTACAATGCATTTTAGCAGAAGCATCTTTCCATACCTGTCACTTTTCAGCTGTCTCAGCTTCTGCTTCCTCTTTGTCCACTTTCCAAACTTCATGATGTAGTTTGCACTTCTGTAAAAGCACAAAAGCCAAGACACAGGACACCTCTGGTCACCTTTTGTCTTTTATAATATAGATGTAGCTGGAGGATGATATTCAATGTAAATTGTAAGTTATTGGTCATATCACAGCATTTTAAATGGATTTAAAATGATTTGTGTGTGTGCATGTATGTGCATGTATATGCACCTTCGTATAAAAGCCATAGGTCCTGCAAAGGTCTCTGGCTCCAATCTATTCCCTCGGAGGTTCCAAACTAACCCCTGAACCTGCAGAGGTCTCTGGTTCCTGCCTACTCCCTCAGGGGTCCCAGACTGACATCCAGACCTGCAGAGGTCCTGGCTCAGGTCTATTCCCTTGAAGGTCCCAGATTCATACCCAGACTCACAGAAGTCTTTGGTTCCTGCCTACACCCTCATAGGTCCCAGACTCATGCCTGGACCCACAGAGCTTTCTGGCTCTGGCCCACTCTCTTAGCAGTTGCTCCCCTGTACCTGCTCCTGTGGAGTTCGCTGCCTCAGGCCTGCTCCGGCCTAGGTTGCTGGCTCAATCCTGTTTCCATAAATGTCCCTGGTCTGGATCTGCTCCTGCTTCCATGGAGTTCACCGTCCCAGCCCCGCTCCGGCCCTGGTCACTGGCTCAGTCCCAATGTTAGATTTAAAGAGATTCAAGGAAGCGATAGTCTCATATGGCATGAATTCACCTCTAAAGAATCTTCAGGCTGAAAGATGTATGTTTTTATCATCTGTATTGAATATGCATAGAGCTTTATGTGTGTGTGTGTGTGTGTGTGTGTATGTACACGAGAGTGTGCAAGGCAGCTCCTAGTATGGGATAAGATCTCATCATTACACAATCCTCTCCATCACTCATTGCCACTTGTTTCCTTCTTTATTTACCTATTTGATATTTTCATGGGTGTATATAATGCGTTTTGGCCACTTTCAGCCTCATTCTTCTCTCTCCTCCTCCTTCCACTCTCCCTGAATCCCTTTTCCTAGGCAGGTCCTCTCCTACTTTTTGTGACTTTTTATTGTTGTTTTGCTTTTTTGTGGCTAAGTTTAATTAGGGTTGCGTATTATGAACATGAATTGGTTTATTTACTGGACCATGGGAAAGTTACCGGTGGTTACATCATTGAAGCAAATGACTTCCACTTCCCCAGTAATCCCTAAATGCCAGTACCTGGGGAAGGGGTGGAGGCTCATAAGCTGATGGAATGTTAATGGGCCCTTATTGTTCAAGTCTGTGCAGGTAACACAGCTGCTATAATCATGAATCTTATTTTCTTGATGATAGATAGTCTGAAATGAAATGGAACCTCAAAGCATATTTAATCTACATTTCCTTGATTGCTAAGATGTTGTTTTAATAAACTTTTGGCCATATGAATTCTTTTATTATTGTTTTAATTTATTCTTTGAGAATTTCATACAATATATTTTGATTATATTCTTTCTTCTCCTTCAACTCCTTCTACATCCTCCTGCACCTCTCTACCCATCCAACTTCATGTTCTTTCTCTTAAAAAACAAAACCAAAACCCACAAAAGATGTGGAGTCCATTTTGTGTTGGTCAACTACTCCTGATAATGGGGCCTGTCCTGGAGTGTGGTTAATATAGCCAGTGTCACTCCATTGGAAGAAAAACAAACAAACCCAATTTTCCAGAGGCTGTCAATTGAGAAAAGCTTTTTGGTTAGAAGTGGAACTTTGTGCCACTGCTTCCTTGCCCCTGTGCTGGCTTGAGCCTATGTAGGTCCTCACATTCTTTCAGAGTCTCTGGGAATTCATATGTGCCCCTGCCCTGTGGTGTGTGAGAAACAGTTTCCTTGAAGGTGTCTGTTATCCCTGGTCCTTACAGTCTTCCACCCCCTGAGACAGAGGGGAAGGAGTGATGCAGACATCCCATTCAGGACTGAGTGCTCCAGGATCTCACACTCTCTGCACGTTTTCTAGTTTTAGGTCTCTGCATTAATGGCCATTCTGCAAAAAGAAGCTTCTCTGGAGAGGGTTAAGCTATGTTCTGATCTATGGGGATAGTAATATGTCATTAGGAGCCGTCTTATTGCTCTGTTCATTTAGTAGAATAATATTAGTAGGTTTTACCCTACATCTGTGACCTATCTAGTCTCAGGTTCTTGGCCTCATTAAAGTGTCAAGATCCATCTCATGGAGCAGGCTTTAATCTAATAGAGAAGTGGTTGGTTGCTCTCCTAACATCTATGCCACTATTAGATCAATGAGCAGCATAGTTTGCAGACAGGTCATTTTTGTAGCTTGCAGGATTTTTGGATACAGCTTTCTTTTTGAATTGAAATGCTTGTTCATTTAATTTGCTTATATATTGATTGGATGATTTGATTCTTTTTAGTATTTAGATTTGAAGTTCCTTATAAATTCTAGACCAGAATCTTAGGGGGAGATTAAAGAAGGATAGAAAGACAGGGAGGCTGGGAAGATGTGGATCAGTTGGCAAAGGGCTTTCCTTGAAAGCATGAGGACATGAGATGAGTGTGCTCCTCAGAACCCATATAAAAAAGCTGATATGGTGGAACAGGCCTATCATTCTAACACTTGGAAGGCAGAGATAGGAGACCCCTGAGACTTGCTAGCCTGCCTACTTGGCAAATTTGAGGCCAGCGAGGAAGGGACCCTCCCTCAAAACTGAAGTGCTCCTCTGGCTTCCACACATGTGTGTCTTCATAAGCATGTACATGTGCATACAAACACACACACACACACACACACACACACACACACACACACACACACGGAGTGGAAAATTTGGGGGACATAGGAGGGGAAGGAATCTGTCACTCAGGACCTGGCTGAAGATTCTTGTCAGCCGAGACTCAGGAATCTGAGAACAATTGACCTTTAGTTAAGCCCTTTCTATCCTCCCATTTACAGACTTCAATCCTCTGGGAATCTGAACCAAAAAGCCTCCTTTACAGTAAAGGAACATATCCTGCACGTCCTCATCCCCACCTGCAGCCCTAGTGGCTTCCAGTTTTATCTCCCGTCCAGAGCACCTCTCCCTGATGACTTGCCCACCTTTTCTTTTGTACACCTTATCTGGTTTATCCAGTCCTCTGGTGCCTGTTCCCTATGCTCTCCAGAAACCCCATTCCTCTGCTGCTGTATGCAAAACTGACCTCTACAACCTGACTCAAATCAGGCTTCCTCACAGGACCAGCATCATGACTGTCTGCTGCTAGGCAGCCAATGTATTAAAATAGCCTCTCGTTATTTTCAGCGCTTTTTAGAGTGTGTGGAGTCTTCTTAGCAATCCTTTCAGATGTCGGTCGAGGCCCATGTGTTTACTGTCAAGACACAGTGTGCTTCTTTGAGAAGCCCACATCCATGGTCTCTAGCGTGTCTTACCTTCTTCTTTCCAAGCGCCTCTCTTTAGCAGTCATGTAAAGTCTGTGTTTTCAATGTCTTTTAATAAACTGCAGCTGGTCACACTGGTTGCTACTGAGATTCTGCTCCGTAGTGAAGAATCTGGCTCCACCAAAATTGAAGTCTCTAAGAGATTAAAAGAGCCCATTGGGCTGCCATGGGTGACGCCGCCGTGGGTGACAGTCTTAGAGCCGTGCATCCATCCCTGCTGCTGCTGACAGAACAACTGTGGTTCTGTGATGACTGACAGATACAGCCATGAATTCGTGCTGATTCAGAAAAATCCTAGATTCGTATTGATCGCCCCAATCCCAGGTCAGTGTATCAGTACATATACCCTTGCTATTGTCTCCATTTTAGCTCCTTCTATAACAGAAATATATATTATAATAAAAATATTTTTGTCGGGCTGGAGAGATGGCTCAGAGGTTAAGAGCGCTGATTGCTCTTCCAGAGGTCCTGAGTTCAATTCCCAGCACCCACATGGTGGCTCACAGCCATCTATGATGAGATCCAATGCCCTCTTCTGGTGTGCAGACAAAATGTAGACCAAACACGGTATGCACAATAAATAAATAAATCTTAAAAAAAATTTTGTTATGGAATATATAAAATATATATTATATGAATATCCTAATATGTACATATAAAATATATTAAAATTATAAATATATTGTGGTTGTAGATATTATATAATATGTATTATATATAAATGTATATGTATAAATACACATATGAGAATGGATCACTTTTGACACTAAACCCAATTATTGAATCAGCCTTTTAATATCCCCCCATGAATGTAAACATCTGGTTCTGATTTTGAGCGCCTGTGGCACTTACCTCATGGCATAAGCGTGAGCGAGGTGGTGTAGGTGTTTGACAATCAGCCTGGCATCTGAAAATGCCCATGTTCCTAGAGCAAGAATGGTTAATATCCTAGCTTACAACCCTCTTCTGAGCACTGAACCTGAGTTTGGGGCTAGGTACGTCTCTGATGTCACTCAGCTCCAGGATTCCATGAGCCTCTGTTTCCATGCCGCTCTGATTCTTTATTCCAAACCATTGAAGAATCATTTTACAGATATTTACAGGCAGCTGCCCTGCCCTGCCTTGAGCCTCCTCTGGCCTCCGTGGCCACAGTTACGAGCTGGGTGGAATGGGCAGCTTAACAAAGAAGACGAACCTCAAAGCGGGAGGGGAGCCCTTGTACCTGCGCAAGGCCCTTGTGAACAACCTGGGAGAGGAAAAGAGAAGCAAGATTCACATTCAGAAACTACAGAAAGCTTTAAGCATCCGCTTGAGGGAGATTAACAAAGAGAAAACAGCACTGAAGAAGTTTTTGGTGAAGCTTCATAAGACAACTGGCTATTTTCCTCAAAAGCAATTCTGGTGACAGTCGCCACCGCAGTTGAAGGACTCATCTAAATCCAAAACCACCGAGTCTCCATTGTCTCCATATAACCAAAGAAAGCAGTAAAATGCAACAAGAAGCAAAAATAAGACTTTAACTAAACACACGAATGGGCTGCCTTCAGAAGAACCAACCGATCTCTCCCACAAAGAGAATAAGCATTGACTTTCTGGCTGATTCCGTTTCTTCACAGCTCAAAGTGGTAACACGCAATGCAGATTATTTTTTTTTTACAAGCTTTCCTTGAGACAAAAAATAAAGCTGAGCTATTTTTAGTTCTTTCTGATGCTTATCATAAAATACATGTTATATTTGCCTGGCTCTTGTTCTTTTCTCATTTGACATCATTTTAATGATGTTTCTATAGGTCCAGTAATGTAAATAAGTCACAGTTGATGCCAAAATTAAGATGAAAATAATACAGTAGTGGGAAAAACGATGTAACTGTGGGTCTGTAAGAGCAATCAGTTCAAATCTAGATGTGGTATATGTTGCCACTGTCCACTCAGAAGCTGCTTTATTCAAGGTGAAGATGACAAAGACGGTCTTGATGAGTAAGAGTGCATGTGTAAGTCCTACTGCAGACATCCCTTTTGGTGGTTACAGCCCTTCCTGCAATCATTGCTTTTGTCACCATTATTCCTGCCACTGTAGCAGAGCCAGGGTCCATTCCTACCCCTGCTGCTAATCTCGTTATCCAGCTTGTTTTTCCAAGACTATAATGTGAGGATGGACCAAATAACTTCCAAGCTTTAAGTTCTTTGGCACTAAGTTTCCATGGCTCTATTTTGAAATGTATTTGCAGAATGCTAGGTAAAAGACATGGCAGTCAGAATCCATACAAGATAAATGATCAGGGATTGGACATATGTTTGCATGTAGCATGGTTATCTCCCACATTCTTGTTTGGAGAGACTGAAAGTGTGCTGCAGCCATGGCAGCATCTCACTGTGTGGTTTGCCAAGCAAACGTTGCCCAGCTTTCAAAAGCCCCAATTGAACTGCATGCCTTACTTGTTTTGCTTCTGCTGTTGAACAGATCTGGAGTCCCAATCAAATTGTGTGAAAAATTTCCATTTGATAAGAGGAAAGTTGCCTAATATTTATTTAACAAGCATTTATCTATAGTAACTTAGACTTTCCAACTATGGACTGGGAATAATGTTTGTGTGTGTGTGTGTGTGTGTGTGTAGGAGGGAGCAGAGAGAATGAGAATGCATGTGTGCATGTGTGGGCATGTTTATTGTGGGTAGTGTGTAAGTGTGTGTGTCTGTGAGGAGAGGCAGAGGTTCATCTTGAGTGTCTTCCTTGATTATTGTTGTTATTATTGTTGTTCTTTTTTTTAGCATTTCATGCATGAGTACTATACTTTCATCATTTTTTTCCTTTCCCACTCCTTCCTCCAGTTACTGCCCAGGTCCCACCCACTCCTTCTCAATGCCCCACTTAATAAAATCTACAACACAGTCTCAACACTGAAGCCTCAGGGAACATGGTAGAAGAAATACATACATACATACATACATACATACATACATACATATATATATATATATATATATATATATATATATATATGGTCTCTCTATGTAACACTGCCTCTGTTCTGGAACTCACTAAGTAGAATAGGCTGACCTTGAGCTCACAAAGATCCAGCAGCCTCTGAATTCTCCTGAGTGCTGAGACTTAAGACTTGTGCCATCACACTCAGCAGTATGGCTTCTTTTTCTTTAATTATATATATGCATGCATATATTATGTTATATATGTATAAAGTTTATAAATACAATATGTTGAGATTATTTAGTGTTACTCATATGTGTTTGGGGCTCATGTGTGTTTAGGGCTGACCTCTTGGGACTGGCTAACCTCTTAGTGGGCTGGTCCATGGAGAAGACTGATTCTCCATCTCAAAGCAACCACCAGTTTTTTGTAGCTTTTCTTCTAGAGGTGAAGAGCCATGAGAATTCACTCATGCCATGCATGTTGGCATGTATATTGGCATTGTCATTTCTAAGGTCTTGTTTAGTCAGCCACTTTATTGAAACTCCTTGGGTGCAGCTTCCTTGTCATATTTAGAAAGCATTGTCCAGCAACAGATACCCCATTCTGGTTCTCTGGCTCTTAAAATCCTTCTACACACACACAAACCCCCTTGCATGTTCCCCGTGGCTCAAGTGTAGCAACTGTGTTGTAGATGTATCAAGTGGGCAACCCATTCAGTCCATCTCTGCCTTCCGGCAGTTTGTAGCATTCTGGATTGGTCTCCACCTGCTGCAGAAAGGCACTTGTTTGCAGAAAGGCCACTTGCCTGTGGGAACAGGGTCAATGTTTAGAATGCGGTTAGAAATTAGTCTGCTTTAGTGAGGTGGCAGGAGTTGCCTCTCTTTGGGCCTCTGGCCTCACCAGCATGGCTAGTGAGCATGAATTCCCTTCACTGAGTGGGCCTTCAGTCCAATGAGATGCTGTTGGTTACCTCAGGATGTAAATAAGTACAACTCTTGCATCCTTGGGGATGCCTTGCCATTCCGGGAACTGTTTTGCCAATAGGTGCTCCAGATAGCAGGAGCACTGTTGCTTTCCTCCCTCTGGCAGCTTGGAGAGCTCCTTCCGGTGCTGGAAGAGCAGCTCCTCTGAAGGAAGAAGCTTTCAGGTTGGTTCCAGCTTGATCCCTCCAAGTCCTTGTCTAAAATGTGTGGTGTCTTCAGCAATAGGGACTTACCTTTAATTTCTGGGGGGCAACCAAGGGCAATGGAAATAACTTGTATTGTTTGGGAGTCTCTTGGACTCCCCTGACCAATAACCCCGGGACAGGAGTTTTTTCATGCTTGGTTTTAGTCTATGGCTCTTAGAAAACATTGTCATCCCAACTGGTGTAACTTCATTTAAATTACACACACACACACCACACACACACATATATATCACACAATCACCTACACACTCAAACACACGCTTATATACATAGTCACTCATACACACATACTCAGACATACACACACTCTCACAGATTCATGCTCACACACTCACATACACATGCTTACATACACTCTCATACACATATATTCACTGTGTGTGTAATTTCTTTCTTATGTCTCCCCATTCACAATACAGACCAGGCCTAGCCTGAGGAGTACATAGGGTAGGTTTATTTTGTCTCCTCTTTCTATATAGTGTAAGAACAAAGCCCAGCCGGGCGGTGGTGGCACATGCCTTTAATCCTAGCACTCGGGAGGCAGAGGCAGGCCGATCTCTATGAGTTTGAGACCAGCCTGGTCTACAGAGCTAGTTCCAGGACAGGCTCCAAAGCTACAGAGAAACCCTGTCTCGAAAAAAAAAAAAAAAAAAAAAACAAAGCCCATGGTAAGCGCAAGGCCTGTGTGTGTAATTTTAAGTAGACCTAAAATAATATGATTCTTATAGCTTTACAGACATCCTTAGTGTTACCTATCCTACCTTCCTCGCTCTCCCTCTGGGTTTCTGTCCCTTCTGTCCCAGGTAAGCCCCCACCTGTGTTTTCCCCTTCATTGAACCCTTGTCCCGCTATTCCCCTTGTGAGAGCTCCCTGCCGTGGTCCCTTTTGCTGTGACTCCAAGTGTTCTACTCTAAAGGTCTAAGGCTAGGGTCCACACCAGAGACTGTCTTTTTGGGTCAGGGTCACACCAGAAATGTATGTTCTGGTTCCATCCACTCACCTGAAAATATCCAGAAGTGTTCAGTATCCTTAGCAATTAGGAAAATGCAAATTAAAATTCCTTCAGGATTTCATTTTGCCCCAGTCAGCATGGGGCAAATGTCAAGAAAACAGCTGACAACTGATGTTGGCAAGGATGTAGGAAAGGGGAACCCTCATTTACTGCGGGTGGCATTGCAGACTGTGCAGCCACTAGGGAAATTGGTATTGAAAATTAACAGAAAGCTAAAAAAATAAATCTACCATATGACCCAGCTCTGCCACTCTTTCCCATGTGCCTGAAGACTCAACATCCTACTCCACAGATATGTGCTCAGCTGTGTGTACAGTCTCTAGGAAATACAGCCTAAATGTCCTTAAATGACCAATGGACAATAGGAATGCCCATATACGTGATGGAATTCTTGTCAGCTGTGAAATGGGCCTCTCACTGAACCTGGAGCTCACTTTTTCAGTTAGCCTGTCTGCCAAGCCCCAGTGACACCCCACCTCCACCTCCCCAACTCTGGATTACAGATGTGTGCTCCTCCCCACAGCCAACACTGTCTGCTGGGGATGAAATTCCACATGCTTGCATGGCCCAGCTCCTTGTTTCTTAATTCAGAAGATTGTAATGTCTTCCTATGATATCATATGTAAATCTCTCAATGTGGCCTATAATGCTGTAGCCCCTCATGTGTAATGACATGCTTGTCACAAACTTAGATGCCCTGCTTGTCTGTTCTTAGCAATGTGTGACTTTGTGAAGAGTATCATTATACTGGCATCATTCCTTTTGGTTCTCAGATAGGATGCCTACTGCTTTGTATCTCAATCTCCAGCAATGACAATGTGTCAGTCATCCAAAACATGGTCAAGTATGATAGAGATGTATGTAAATGTAAACATAAATGTAATGTGAGGGTGAGGGTTTTGATGTAGATCAAGGAAAAGATAGAATACAACATGTATGTGGCACTTTGATGGATTGCCAAGGAAAAGGATTCCCTCAAAGTGGGGGTCCACACCCCAGATGAGAAATAGGCCAGGAACTGGAGGAAAGGGGGCGGCGGGGGGGCGGGGTCGTGTTCTTATATAATGCTTTTCAACAGCAGGACTGGAACACACAGAAGTTCGGGTGCTATTAACAAGGTCACAGGCCAAGGAACTTAATAACTGTATCCCTTCACCGTAATGGGAGATGGAGGTTCAAGGTCAAGGTTTGAGTATAGTGGGTTTCTCCAGAGGCTTCTCTCCTCCCAGTGTTCTTATGTCATCTCTCTGTGTATGTGTGTCTGTGTCTGTGTATATCCCGATTTCCTCTTAAAGAGACCCAGGCCGTACTGAATTAGAGCCCACACTTAAGCCTTATTTCAATATAATTACCTCCTTAGTGACTCTTTTTGCAAACACATATTCTGAGATCCTGAGAATTGGGATATTTGTATAGGGAGCCACAGTTTAGCCAGGCACATGCATCCCTAGATCAGAGAGTTCAGCAGAGCAACAGCAGTTTGGCTTGTTATAGCCCAAAGGTTATCTTTTGCTAGTAGATTAGCATACACCAAATAAACTGAAAATATGTTTATTTGGGCTGTAAGTTAATTTAATAGGCTATGTGAACATTTTGGTTTGTATCAACTGATTTTAAACTAAGAGTCTCAGCTTTTTAAGAAGTACATACTATCAGGGACAATATTCAGGAACCATCGCAGATTTACTTATGTAATAACCCACGCCCATGCTATGTTATAATATATATTGTGGATTATTTTCTGATGCCCAGGTTTAAAGCCAGTGCTAGAACATTTTGAAGACTTATAATTGTATAGGCCACAAGCCAGGATCTGTTTTCAATGGTAGTGGTGGTGGGTTTTTTTTGTTGGGGTGGAGGTTGAGATAGGCTCTCACCTTGTAATCAGGCTGGCTTGCAACTCAATATATAGCCCAGGCTGGCCCCTCATTTATGCTGTTCTCCCTGGCCCCATCCCCTGGTGTTACAGATGTAAGCCACCATCCCCAACAAGGCAGGCTGTTAAAGCCTGTTCGTAACTATGTGGCCTACTTAGTAGGGGAAAGCCAGGAGAACATGACAAAAGGTTCTTATTTGATTCTCAGGCCCTTCAAGACACATTCCTAGCTATTGGTAAAACTTAGGGTCAGGACTGGACGGATGGTTCAGCGTTAAGAGCACCTGTTGCTCTTCCAGAGAACCCAAGTTCCATCCATATCAGGCAGTTCACAACCTTCTGTAACTCTAGCTCTAGGTGCTATGATGCCTCTGACCTATATAAGCACCTACACTTGTGTATATGTATACCCATATATAGACACACACACCTACATATAATTAAAATATTAATATCTGTGGGAGCTCCTTCAGCCAATAGCCTTTAAGATACCGGCCCACTTGGGCATGGTCTCTTATACTATAAATGCAGCTGTAAAGTGTGCGCCACCAGAAATGACAGCTTATCCACAGAGGTGACAATCATACAGGTGGAAAAAAACCTCATAAGGGTTGGGGGCAGGGTTCTGTTCTTTGCAGGAAAACACTTTTCTTCAAAGAATCAAGAGACCTTGGACATCTAGATGACTAAAGATGAAAAGATAACTATCCAGAAAGGATCACCAAGCAAAGAGAAATCTGACTTATGATGCTGTATCATCTGCATGGTAAAATTTGATTATCTGGACATGTATATATCTCTACTTAAAAATAAGAGCTGGCTTTGGAGTTGGACAATGGCTGTCCCTCTCTAAATCCAAGCATGCTGTTAAAAGAAAAATTTACAATTTCTGTCTCATGTCAGGAGCCATCTGGTATGGGACAGAAATAAGATAGATTTTAAGGAAATATTTTACTTTTCTCCATGCCCATTTTGTCTATATTGTATCTTTCATTGAATATGTGTCTATGTGAATAATGTTTAAGTTTTCAATAATGAACAGTAGATTTTCCTACAGTAATCTTTGAAACTTAAGGAAGAAGATTAGGCCCCAGAACAATGACTCCACCTGGTTGATATGGCATCATGATGCTGATAGCACTACTATGAGACTGGTTTTTTGGGGACCAGTTGCAGAAATGGTGCACCTTCTTACAACATTCTGGCCAGAACTCCAAATAAGAACTTCAGAAAAACCCTATTGACTACTCAGAGACCATTTTCAATTATACAAAACAGCAATCTTGAAATTTAACCCTCATTTTACTTTTACAGGATCCCATAGAAAGTACATCACCCCCATGACAGCTGGAAGCAATTCTAGAAGACGATGTCCCCTCTCCCAACAATGTTTGTCCTCACAGTTAGGACACCATTTAGGGTTTATTACTCATATAGGGTTGGGGGTTGGGGTAGGCCCAGAGATCTCAAAAAAAAAAAAAAGAAAAAGAGGGAAAATTGAATGGGATAATAGGTAGATTAGTGTGAGTTTACTCACTAATAATAATAATAGTGAGTAATAGAATACTTGTGAGCTATTATTTATGGACAATTTACATTGGTATAGATTTTTATATATTGATACAAGTTCAAATTATATTTATTATATCAAATATGCTACTATTTATGTTTATAATATTTGCACATCTATGGAAAGTTATTTTTTTAGATTGTATACATGCATATTTCTACCTCTGTTTAAGACATTTTGCATATTGATACAATTTTAGGATATATTTATCATATTGCATTATATATTTCTACCTCTGATCAAGATATTTATATATTGCTTACATTTTGGAGCCATTGTCCTCCTTTACTGCACAGTTGTTTAAAGATTGTTTAATATTCTATCTTAATCTTTAAGTTATATAGGTATTAAGTATTATAGGTCAATAGTCATTCATGTTTGTTATACCTTTAATCAGATTCATTAGATTCTTTAGATACATAGAGATTGTATTCTACATAGATAGGTAACCTTCAACTACTTCAAGAGCTGTAGAACATGGCATTTAAATAACTTAGGTTTCTGTTGACATGAGACATGATTATATCCTGGTAGCACCAATCTATTTCCAAGAGGGTGTTGAGCACCAAAGACACTGTTTTCTTCTTGGCACATTTGGCCTCTACCACTGACAAAGTGCATGATGTCTGGACTGGACAAGCAGGATACAAGAAAAAAGATTGCCAAACCTTGCCAAGACAGGGTAAGATGGCTTGTTGACAGAGGTTTCTGTCCTGCCTTGTCCTGCAGCCATTCAGTCCCAAAGAAGCACACAGAGGTCTACATTAATTATAAACTGGTTGACCTAGTAGCTCAAACTTTCTTCTTAACTAATTTTTACATCTTATATTAGTCCATAATTCTTGTCTGTGTTAGCCATGTGGCTTGGTACCTTTCTCAGCGAGGCATTCTCATCTTTCATCCTCTGCATCTGGGTGACAACTGCAGACTCAGCCTCAGCCTCTCCTCTTCCCAGAATTCTCCTGTTTTGGTTGCCCTGCCTATACTTCCTGCCTGTTCGCCCTGCTTATACTACCTGCCTGGCTACTGGCCAACCAGCATTTTATTAAATCAATATAACTGACAAATCTTTACGGAGTACAAGACCATTGTCCCACAGCAATTAATATCAACAATAAATCTTTTTCTTAAATCTTAGGGCAAAATATAGTAAGATATGTCAACAGGTACACAGCTAATTAGCACATGCCAGCACTCATAATTTGAAACCATGATCTCTGAAGTACATATAGGTTTCGTGCAAAGTGTCTGGTAATACCTGCTATATCTTCTTTGTGGCTAACCATGAGCCTTGATCTGACTCTGAAAGTTGCAAGGGCTATGCAATGGTTTTGATATGGTTTGAGGATATCTCCCAAAGGCACATGCACTAGGATCTTGATTTCCTGTGTAGCAATGCTGAGGTGATGATGACTTGGTGGGGCCTAGAAGAGAGGGGGCTGTAGTTAGAGGCCTGATCCTCCTGAATGAGTTAATGGTCTTAAGAGAATGGGGCAGCTCTTAGGAGACTGGATTACATCCCAAGAAAGGAGGCAGATATAAAATGAATTCAGCTCACTCTTATTTCTTCCCCCTAACACATCTGCCATTCTGCACAAGTTTGGTGTGGGAAGTCCTTCTGTATATGTGTTCCTTTTATTGGTTAATGAATAAAGAAGCTGTTTTGGACAGTGGCCTAGCAGAATGGAGCTGGGTCGTGGGGAACTAAACTGAATGCTGGGAGAAAGAAGGTGTAGTCAGTGAGATGCCATGTAGCCGCCAGAGGGGAAAGATGCAAGCTTCCAGCTGGAACCTTGCTGGTAGGCCACAAGCCTCATAAAATAATAGAAATGGGTTAACCAAAGATATAAGAGCTAGCTAGCTGGCAATACGCTTAAGTTATTGACCAAGCAGTGATTTAATTAATACAGTTTCTGAGTGGTTATTTTGGGAGTCTGGCCAGCCAGGAACAAACAAGCGGCCTCCTACTATTACACAAGTTCATTTCCTGCCACCAGAATCATTCAACCAAGTAAACAATAAGTTTTTGTTTGTTTTTAATCCTGTTGCTGTGACAAAACACTCTGGCCAAAGCAACTTAGGAGAGAAGAGTAGGCAAAGACTGCTCATTGGTTTCCCAGCCTCCCAGAACCAAATAATAACACAGAAACTATATTAATTACAATAATATTTGGTCAATAGCTTAAGCATATCTTTAGGTAACTCTTCTATCTTAAATTAACCCATTTCTATTATTCTGTGTATTGCCACAAGGCTGTGGCCTACTGGTAAGGTTCTGGCTGTCAGCTGGTGTCTTTCTCTCTCGGCAGCTATATGGTGTCTCCCTGACTCCGCCTACTTTCTCTCTATATCTCTGTTCAGATTTCCTGCCTAGCTTTACTCTACTGAGCCACTCACCAAAACAGCTTCTTTAATTACCAATGGTGATAAAACATATTCATAGCATACAGAGGGGAATTCCACATCAGAAAAAAGGTGGGGGTTTTTTTGTTTGTTTTTTTGTTTTGGTCTTACAATGTCAGAATACAGTTTGTCATTGCAGGGCAGTCAGGGTGACAGGAATTGGTTGTATTATGTCTTGAGTCAGGAACAGAGAGCAATGAATTAATGCATGTATGTTTGCTGTACTGAGCTTGCTTTCTTTACTCTCCTACAGTTGAGGGGATGAGTCTGTTCACCTTGCCCATGAGTTTTCTAGTACTGCCACCCAAAGCCTCGCTGAATGCCTTCTCCATCAGCTTGATATTACACCCAGCCCTTTTAGGACATAAAGACACTGGGATCAGGACAATGGGATCCACTGATGTTTAGAATAGGTGGTGGCGATGGGATGGTGCACTGAGACGGTGGCTCCAGACACTGAGATGTGGATTCAGTCCTCCAGTCTAGAATGTGCTGTACACTAACAGCTCACACTGCCATGTCCGCCAGCCAATGAAACTGAGGTTCAGCAAGTGCAGGAGTGACCTTCCTACTGCATCCGGTGAGTGGCCTTTTGTTTATATTTGTGCAGCTTTGTGCTCTTGGTGATTAAAGGTCCTAATTGCTGGATGTGGGAATGGTGACAATTCTTTAGAAGCCCATAGCAAATATCCTCATTTGAATGCAACCTGTAATTACCACCTGTCTGTGTGGGGGGGCAGGTAGAGTGTCTTTCTTGAAGTCAGTGGCTCACCAGGAGAGGCAGGGGTTACAACTATAAACAGCAAGGATGAGGACTGCTTGTTCATGGAGGGGGCAGGATGGAGGGCGCCTTTCTAGCTTGCAGCATATGTGGTGGGGGGAACAGCAGCTCTGTGTAGGGCGCTGTCACACTTTGCTCCATACTACTTTATGTCACATTTCATTGAAAATCAGCAATTTAATCTGGCTCAGTTTTTAAGTTCGCTGTTCATGTGAGCAATCAAATTTTTGTCCCCATAAGTTTCTTGTTCAATCTGTAAAAGTTCTAAAACCATGCATTCTTATACAAAATACACCGTGAACAGTTACATCTTCTGATGTCACAGTGCACGTTATAAGGTAAAAAGAATGGGGCGGAAGGGCACTAACTAGAGGCTCTGCCATGGCTTATCTGTAGCCCCGCTTTGAAGGCCCTGTTGTAATTTGTAATTTCCCTTTTGGCTTTTTCCATTTGAGGAATGATAATGTGCTAGCATGTGGGAGGGTCTGAGCTCTGTCACTGGGAAACCGTCTCCAGCTTTGTTCCCCCCACCACCACGTGAAACCTCACCTACAGTGTCTAAGGCCCCATACCTTCTATTGTGCTGTGTGCATTGATACCAATCTTTATTTAATTATCCAAGTTTACTTTCCCTTTATAACTCGCAGGGCAGGTCTGTTCCATTCACTAACTCTTGTTACTAAAGGAGTGTCTTGTCTAGTCTTAGCTCAGTATTCTACCTGGGGACATGAAATAATGACTCTGCTCTTATAGAAAGCCTGCTTTTCTTCTGTGGCCTCTGACTTTCATCTCGTCTCGTCACTGGCACACCGGCTTTCCTGTGTGGCTGCTTTTGACAGTATCGCAGAGTTTGGCTTAGTAATTATAGTGATTTGCTTAGGTTTCTAAAACACAGAAGAGTTAAATGTTTTTGAAACTTGTAATAGTTTTTGAAAAACCATGCATATGTTATCACCTCCAGGTAATACTTAGGCTTATTATAGTTCTTTATTTTTATAGTACCAGGGCCTGAACCCAGGGCCTCATACATTAGCCAAGTGCTCTGC